>JAJLVW010000085.1:0-29591 GCA_030570535.1 Starmera pachycereana
GTGTATTTTTTTCAGTCTTTGAGTCTTTGACCATTCGATTTAATTTTTGAACAGTTAAAACTTAAAACATAAAACTTAAAACTTAAAACTTAAGAATCAAGACTCAATTGTAGAAACTTCCAATCAAGTTCCAGAAGCAATAAGCATTGAGTTTTTCAAGAATCAAGCTTGAAATTTGAAACTTGAAACATGAAATCGTATTTTTCAACGCGTTCAATGCTATGGCGACGGGTCACGGTACCTGGTAGTGCAGCCTGCTCTAAACAAAAAACGACCGAAATTCCACGAATGTTGTCTCCACTGTGCAGTGTGCAACAATAGCTATTGGCACATATTACATAAACATATTTCTTGTTAACATTCTGACTACTAACTACTTTGTAGTATGTACCAGTACTAACTAGGACTGAAAATATGTTTAGAAATTAGGACTAGATGCATAGAAATCATAATGAAATCATAATGAAATCATAATGAATTTCAATGAATTTCAATGAATTTCAATGAATTAACATCGATAATCGATGTCTCAGACCTTCGAGTCATAAAGCAGCTAGGTTCATAACTACTTCTCGTCAATTGAAATTTGAAAATCAGAAATTGTCAGCAGTGACGTAAGAAAACAAAAAATATTCACCAAATTCGGTAGTAAACCAAATACAGAAGTATTTGCAAAAAGCACTGAAAAAGTTATTCAAAAACTACCGAAAGTGGAAAGTTCACGAGAATAATATTTACATTTTATGGGTTTAACAAAACAACAGCAAATTTGAAATTGCAAAAGAAACCTTGAGATAGCACAGCTTTTAGTTTATAATTTATAATTCATTTGAAGCACAACACACACAGAACACAGCATGTATTCCAACCACTATCTATACACACAACAGGAGCTCTTGCAGCAGCAGATGCAGTCCCCAAGAGCAAGACTCAACATATCCAAGGGGTTCGAAACAGAAGACGACCTTGAATTTTGTCCTGAAATCAATATAGTTAACCATCCAAAGTTCAACCCATACAAGTCATCCTCATTCTCCCCACAGAATTCTCCAGTGCAGTCTTCCTCGGTGCATTCCACTGCCAGCTCATACACAACAACAACAACAACAACAACAGCAGGCTCCTCCAGTTCTTCCAACCAAACTTCTTCTACATCTCCTTTACAACAGGCTACAACTCCTAGAATCAAAAAAGTGTTGGATATTGTTGATCCCTTGACTGGCCAAAGAATGGGCTCTCCAATCCCAAAATAAACCTATTTAATGAATGAACGTTATATAATATTGATTTAATTACTTCTATCTACATCTCGTAGTTCTTTCTTATGTAAAATATTAGAGCGATTTTCCAACTTTTTTCAAAAATTGATATGTAAAATTAATGTTGAGAATTATTTGATTGGAGAAATACATTACATAGATAAAGCTATTCAAACTGGATGAAAATGGATCTCAAGAATCTTCTTACACATGACTCAACAAATGATGAAACAATCAAAGCACGATCATCCATATCTTCCTTAACTAATGAAACAGACGTGGATTTCAATGGGAATGAAACTCCTTCAATAACAAGATCAAAGTCGTTACAAAACGTCAAGATTAAACCAGTTAGATACCAAACTCCTCCAATATGGGCTACTGTATGGATTCCACCAAACCAAAAAAAAAACTCAGATACTCAACATTCAGCTCAACAACAGAATTCTATTATAACTTCACCAAAATCAAACTATAACTTATCAATTAATGGTAAGAGACCATATATCGATATTACAAGACAGATATCTAATTGGTTATTTACCCATATTGAATCAGTTCACCCATCTGAACGTCAATATTTAGAAACAGAGATAAAATTTGGTATCATCAAAGATAGAAATTCAGATCAAAGAATTAGATTACCTATTCAAAATGAAGCAATTTTAAATGAAAATTTCGCTTTAAATACAATTTTCCAATCTGGTTTAGATCCAAAACATTATGAAATTGCTAAAAAATTCATTGATAATAAATCAAAAGAATTCAAAAATCAATATAAAAAATTTCAAACGGATCAAATTGATAAACAATATAAATATAGTGCAAATGATCAAACTCATAAAAACATTAGAATCACAACTGATACTCAAACAGGAAGAGTTGTTGATTCTATTTCCAAAAGAAAATTATCTTCAATTGTAATTTATAATCCTTCATTATTATATGATACAAGAATTACAATTTCTATTGAATCTCCATCAAAGGAAAACCCAGAACGTTTTGAAAATCAAGTTCCTGAATCTGAACGTCATAAAATTAGAGAATCTTATATTCATCAAGATACTTTATCAAGATTTGATTTTACTGTGGTTCAACAAAAGGAGAAAAAGAAATTTACTAAACATTCTAAAAATGATATTAAAAATATTAATGAATTAGAAATTGAAATTGATATGAAAGCTTTAGTTGCTGCTTTTGAAAATTTGGCAAATGATGATACTACTTTTGAAATGATTCATGAAACTGTACTTGATAATGCAAGAATTTTAAATAGACAAATCATATAAGCCTACAATATTGACTTTCATGGAGATACTAGTATTGGTTAGAATAGTAATTGACTCATGAATTTACATAATATTTTTTAATCCATTAATTAGTCAATGATTTAAAAATCAACTTTACGACGTAGCTATGATTACGCTTAATTTGTTTTTATGATTTTAGATGAAATAATGGAATGCATTTTCTATATATGATAAGCTCGTGAATGATAGCTTCAGTAGATGAATCAAAAAAAAAAAAAAAAAAAAAAAATATATATATATATATCTATCTATCTTATCTATTTATCTTGATAAACCCCAAATAAATATGCTAATCTTGTAACAACCAAATCAATAGCCATAGCAATACTATCTCTTGCTAAATCAACTTTTGACCCATCAACTTCATGCCATGAAATTGGAATTTCATGAATTGTAATTTTTTTTCTAATTGCAATAATCAATATTTCAACATCAAAAATCCATCTTTCTGTATGTAAATATGGGAAAATTTGAGCAATTGAATTTCTAGTAAACAATTTAAACCCACATTGAGTATCTTTAATTTCACGAATACCAAATATGAAAACTAATGTATGTAAAGAATACATTAAAAAATTTCTAATAAATGATCTTTTAACAACTGCATCAGAATTAACCATATGAGCTCTTGATCCAATAGCAATTGAATTTTTATCATCTTCAACTGCTTTAATCAATTTACTAACATCACTAAATTTACTTGCACCATCAGCATCTGCAAATATACCAAATAAACCTCTAATATACAACATTCCATGAGTAACTGCTCCACCTTTACCTCTATTTTTAGATAATTGAACCACTCGTAGTTGACCTTCTTTCAAATTATATTTGTCAGTGGCCAATTCAATAGCATAAGTTGCAGTTCCATCACTTGAACCATCATCAACTAATAAGATCTCAAATTTATTTGTGAAATTTGATTGTAAATATTCAACACATTCATCCAACATTATTTTCAAACGTTTAGTTTCGTTATAACATGGAATGACAACACTAAGAACAATACCATCAATATTGGTACTTCCCAATGAAACTTTGGGTGGTAATGAACCTTTGATTGAATTTATAGTGGTGAATTCTAATTCTGATTTGGTATGTGGGCGTGGTTTATGGGATAAGAGGTATAAAGTGGCGTATACCAACACCAGTACTGTCACTACACCGGCAAATATGTGTTGTAGTGACATTTTTTAAACCATGTGTTGTTGTTGTTGTTGTTCAAATGAAAACATGGTTGAAATTTTAAAATATTTTAACGTGTCAGGAAATTATCACAAAATTGCATCGAATTGAGTAAGTCGAATATTTTTTTATTTTTTTTTTATTTTTTTTTTGTATGGTGAAGAGACGACTTACAGTTGAAATGGTAAATTATTATAGTATCTATTGAGGTCATGCAATCATTTGGAAAAATGTATAAATCAAAAAAAGTTCTCATTTCTCAATTTCATCTAAAACAGAAGATAATTTTGTATCATCTTTCCAATCTAAATTTGAATTATTGTTAGAATTCAAACTTGGTGAACTTTCATCACTTTCACCAAAACTAGATCTTATAGCCATTTGCATCTGCATTAGTGGGGAAGAAGGTAATGGTTTTTCATCAATTAAAGGTAATGGTTTTTCATCAATTAATGGTAATGTGTTACAAGTAGTTATATCTCTTGGTGTTGATTTACTTGAATTTGAACCACCACTATTTGAATTATTTGGATGTTGAAGATCACATGGAGTTGGTTCTTGTTGATTTTCATCATCTGTTTCAACTTCTGTTTCATTATGATCTATATTATTATTATTATTATTATTATTATTATTATTTGATAATTCATTTTCAATGTTTTGATCAAACATATCATACATCCAAACAGATGGTGTTAAATTTTCTCCATTGATTGATTTTTCAATCAATTTTTCAAAAGATGATTGACGACTTGCTGGTCTAATTGGAATTGGCATTGGCATTGACATAGAATCTGCAAATAAATCATTATTTAAAATATCATTTAATGGTGGGACATTTTCTTTATTTTCAATTTGAACAGTTTCTAATCTTGTTGCTGGTTGAATTGGATATTGTAATAAAGATGATGGTGTTGGTATATCTGGTTGTTGAAATGTATTGATGTTATTATTATTATTAGTAGTAGTAGTGTTATTATTATTATTATTAGTAGTAGTAGTGTTATTATTATTATTATTAGTAGTAGTAGCAGTAGTAGTAGTAGTAGTACTGGTAGTATTAGTGTTTGATTTATCCATTGGTATTATTGGATCAATATCAGTCATTGGTCCAACAAATGATAAATCAATTTCTGAATTAATAAAATCATGTAATTCAGATGATAATGATTTTTTTTCTTGTAATGAATCACTTGAAATTAATTGAGGAGCAGGAGAAGAAGTTGCTTGAATATTTTTATTATTAGAATTATTGGAATTTGCAGCATTTGATAAAATCTTCTTTCTTTTTCTTGCATCAGCTTTTTTCTTTTTCTTATAAGTTGTATAACATGGTGTACAATAAAATCCAGGAATCTTAATTTCATCTTCAACCCAAGACCAAGATTGTGTTTGTTTAGCTCCACAATTTATACAAGATGGAGATGCTGGTGAATTTGATGTTGAAATATTATTATTATTATTATTTTTATTATTATTATTGTTATTGTTGTTGTTGTTGTTGTTGTTGTTGTTGTTGTTGTTTATATTATTTAAGTTATTATGACTAAAATTCATATTGTTATTTAAAGAATTTAATGGGTATGGAGCAGGAGCAATTGGAACTGGAGTTGAAGGTTTGAATTTTTTAGTATTAACATTTGTATTAGAAATTTTTGAAATAGAATTTCTTTTAACTTTTTTAATTCCAAAATCTTCAGAGAATCTTTTATTAACATCATTTGAATCTGAAGAATCTTCAATTTTATTTCTATCTGCTAAATAAATTTTATGAGCAATTGAGTTTTTTGGTAATGAGAAATTTAATGGATTTGAATTAATTTTTGGAATTGAAGGTAATGATTGAGTTCTTGAAGCTCTTTGAGCTTGAGATTGTTGTAATGGTTGAAATTGTGACATTTGAGAAGATTGTTTTTTAGCATTGATAGTTTTTGGAACTTGAAAAGATTGAGTTTGTTGTTGTTGTTGTTGTTGTTTCTTTAGATCCTGTTGTTTTTTCATAGTAGCTTGTTTATTTTTCTTTTGATCTAGTTCTCTTTGTAAGAATTCATTATGCTGTTTTTGTTGTTGTTGTTGTTGATTATGGTGATGTTGATGTTGAAACTGATTTGGATTATCGTGCAAATTTTTCCTTATTACCATTTTGACCAATTTTAATTTAATTTCCAAAGTTTCTGTTAAATCTTTATTAAATAAAGCTGTGAAATTTGAGCAAACTCTTCCAGGAACCAAATCTTCTTCTTGTTCTTCTTCATAAATGACATTATTATTAAAATTCAATAATTTAGAGACTAATCCATGGCCAACAAAAGGTTCATCTTCTTCACTAACATCCTTAACATAAATTGAATAGTCTAAATCATCATTAAATAATTCTGGACTTGAATTTATCAAAATACTAATGATTTCTCTTAATGAAACAACACCTAAAGTGATAAGCATCTGTTGACCTGGGATTGGCATTGTTATAGTTTTAACTGTTGTTGGATTTGTTGATCTTGCAAGAAAAGTTGTGTTATCATCCAAAGTGTACAAGATTTTCACTAAATGAAAGGTTAGTAGAGTTTTTTTTTTTTTTGTTTTTGTTTTTGTTTTTGAAAAAGAAGATATCCCATTTCGTTGACTTCCTATTGAATAAGGAGTTGTGCAAAGTTGGGAATAAACATACATTTCATTCGCGATATCGATGGTTGTTTTGAGGGTATTTCAGGCATAGAAGGCATATGAGTGGCACGTTGCATCATGATGTGTAGATGGTGGTTGATGGATGGGAGATGATGGTTGTGGAGCTCCAAGGCGTGCGACGAGGAGGATAGGAGATGGAAAAGAGTTGAAAATAAACAAATTTATTTCAAAATTTTTTGATGATTTTATAAAATTTCGTCAATAAACCGTGTTTGTTTTTTTTTTGCTCTTTCGCATAATGTTACAATGAAACTTGATCAAAGGAAGGAAAGAAAAGAAAAAAAATACACACAGACACACACGTAAAGCGTTAGTCAGCGAGCTTATGATGTATGAAGTTTGATGTACATTATTTTTATTTGGGCAGAAACAGATTTATTATTTGAAATTCAATTGTAGCAGAGTGCAGACGCGTTTGTTTACACTGACTGGAAATGGAAGTGACGCGGTGTGAAGTTTGAAATGTCGTGTTATTTACTATTTAGCGTGGGTTGAGCTGAGATATAAGATCAAGGGCAATGGCAAACAACTAGAAAGTGATGAAATCGAAGGCATCTCAGCTTTTTTCTGAGCATGTTTTGGTAGAGTTGTTTCATTCAGCCAAATTTGGCAGCTGATGTGGTTGACACAGTTGATGCAAGATTGAAATTGATATGGACGATATATAGAATAGAAAGACACACACAGGTGACAGTGATAAGACTGTACGTAGTAAGTACTAAGTCCACTGCATTGTTGATTAAAAAATGGCACAGATTTAGATTGAAGTGTGCAGTCATACTCAAAAGATTTTTACTTTATATTGTTGTATGAACAGAGTTGAACTTTGGCAGAGTAAGTGACACTTTGGAACGACGGTCATAACTACTCAAAATGGACTGTCCCGTTGATGATCTTTGCTACTTAAAAGTTAAGTGTTATAAACGTATAAGTGTGTAACCTGTGCAGGCCTGTAGTAGTGAAGTTTATAATATTTAAATTCTCATTCTACTAGTTTATAATCACAGCAACCTTCAATCCTTGATGTTATAGTTATAGTTATAGTTATAGTTATAGTTATAGTTATAGTTATAGTTATAAGACTTGTAATAAGTCGAGACATTTTGTCGGTTAAACTTTAATTAAGCTTGTTATAATTTCTTGACTGCAAAATTGTCCAGTCATGTCCAAGCATAAATTATAATTAATATTAAAATTTGTCTTTAAAATTTTATAATGCTCGTTGTCGACTGCGGAAGTTGTGCGGAAATTATTGTAAATTTTAAGTTGCACTGGAAAGTGGAAAGTGGAAAGTGGACTGTTGACTGTGGTGGTTGTCGATTAAATTTTAATTAGTACGAGAGTGGTTTATATCAAAGTTTATCAAATTTATTATGTACTAATGTAGTATGACAGTAGGCGTTATTTTTTAATCAATTTGAGCAGGTGCACCGTACCAGGAATTTCCGTCGTTTATGTAGGCTTTATATTGTTTACTATTTTGAATATATAAATGAAGCTTACAACTGAAGACACTGATCAGCTAAAGTCACCATATCAGTGCAATCATGATAACTTTGATTCAGATTAGTCTTTAAGTCTGTAATTAAATCAGTATTACTTACTGAGTTTTTATTATTCAAAAGCAACAATTTACAAATCCCGGTTAAACGATCCAGGGTCCATACTTTTATTCTGTCCTGTCTCGACTCTCGTTAGTCCTCAGAGGTGAGTCGTGACTGACTAACTGACTAACTGAATGTCCCCCAATGTCTTTTCTTTGCAATTTCCTTATATTATCTCATCGATCAGCGAGCTCGGTGCTTCTGCAAAAACCCACCACTCAGATCGCAGCAACAAGCTTCAAAATGCAACGGCGTGCAACGCACAGCATTGCAAACACAGGACATGCGACCCACCAATCCTCCATGATGAAAAAGATAAAAAAAAATTTCGTCAAAGAACTGACTGTTTCCCAACATTTAAACTTCCTATATAAACCTTCTGGCTTCCTACAATTTGTTTTCTTTATTAACTCACCACATTTGATAATTATAAAAGAAGCAAGACAGAAAGAAAGAAAATGTCGGAATCGCCTGATTACTTCGATAACCGTTCTTTTTCAACGGAACCTTCTTTTTCAAGATTAAATCATCATGGAACGAAACCAAAAACTCAACAAATTACAAATAATGCTGAGTTATTAGAGGCTCTGGCTCCAGTCCCTAATTTTGAAAATAAAGAAGGTATCAAACCTTGGATACATTCTAAATTGGACCATAGAGGAATCCATTTGGTAATTGAAAGATCCGATAAAACTAAAGCTGTTTTCAAATGTAAAAGTTTATACAGAAAACCATCTTTAGCAAAAGCTTTCATGTCTATTTCAAATTCTTCAAGTCCTTTAAGTGCTCCAGGCACTCCTGGAACACCAACAACTCCTGGTGATTTGTCCTCCTCTTCTGCTGCTGGAACTCCAAAATCAAGAAAATCCTCTAATGCTGAACCAACTTGTCCATTTAGATTAAGAGTCAGTTATAGCGTCAAAATTCATGGCTGGGCAGTTACTATAATTAATCAAGAACATAATCATTTGGTTTGCTCTAATTTCCAAACACCTCAAGATTATAATCATGCTGTCTTGAAAACAATAACTTCAAAAACTGGTGTAAATAAAAAACAATCACCTGCAGCAGCAGCAGCAGTAGCAGCTGCCACTGCTACTACCTCAAACAGTCTGAATATGAACAATATGCTTGGTTTTGCAAGTCCAATAAGCCTACCTTCAACTTCTTCCCCATTAAATCAAACAACTCCTACGGAAAATAAACCAGTAAATTTATCAAGTTATAAACGGAAAATTAAAAGTAATTATAACAATAAAAATAAATTAAGCATTCACGATTTAAATCTAGAACTACTTGATCCTTTGGAATCAAATATGATACCAACTCCACAAGAAGATAATTCACCTCATATAAATGATGAACAATTTGATTCTTTACAAAATTTAATCAAACTTGAATTAGAAAATGATTTAATTAATACACCAATAGAAACTATGATTAAAGAAGAAAATAATACATTTGATTTCTCACTTCTTGATATTGATCAAGATTTCTTAAACAGAGAAGAATTAATTAGAAACCATGTACATGAAAATCATTTTGATCAAAATCAATTTGATTTAAATCTATTGAATTTTGACTCAGAATTGGAAAATTCATTACAATTAACAAAAGATCATAATTCATTAAAGAAAAAACATCTTAATCATGATAATACTAAAAATAAAAAATATTCTTCAAAAATTAATATTGATGATAATGAACCAAATGAAATTGATTTTAATGAACCAGAAAATAATGAATTCTTTGCTGGTAATGATGATTATAGTTTCCAAGAGTTACAGGATTTAAATAAAGCTTTAGGTATGAATGATGATGATATTGATTTATTATCAACTTTTGAGATTTATTAAAATAAAAAAATAAAAAAATAAAAAGAGAAAGAGATCATCTGGATGGTTTTATGGGTCGGGGTTTCAATTCTTTGATGTGATGGGGTTATTTATTTTTTAAAAAAAAAAAAAGACTAGTACGATAATGTTTATATTAGGTTAAAAAGTTACGATATTTATGAAAATATAATTTATTTTTTAAAAAAAAAAAAAAAAAAAAATATAGTGCGTAGTTCGTTTGTTTATTTGTTTTTTTTTTGTTTTTTTTTCTGTCTTTTGGTCAACCGTAATATACAAGAAAGTATTATTTATTTATAACCCTTATTCTTTCATCATAATAATTGTCTCCAGTTTCTTTTCTTTTAATTTCCAATACTATTAATAACACCTTCACTTAATTCTTCAGAATCACTTCTAACAACAGCTTTAATAGCAACACCTTTTTTACTTTTAACAAATTTAATTAAGGCAGCAACTCTTTCACCATTCAATGATTTACCAAACAATTTCAATGTATGTGAAGTTTCATTAGTAACCATTTTACCTTCAATTGCATACATTGATAATCCATCAATTAAATTATCAACATTTTCTTGAATAGTTTCTCCACTTAATTCAAATGTACCAATGTTTTCATTATTCAATTCTTCAAATTGAACATTAAAATTACCAACATATGAACCATTTATAAAATCTCCACTATTAATAATTAATTCTTCAATTGGATATTCATCTTCAAATCCTTCTTCATCAATCAATTCAAATGTATTTGCATCACATTCTTTTGAAATAAAGCTCATAGTGTTACTAATAGAAGTATTTAAAATTACTGATTCTCCAGCATCTTCACGTGCAAATGAAACATAAACAGTTCCTTTATTATGTGGAATTAATGAATCAATTGTTAAAACAAATTCTTCCGCTAAAGATTCATCATCTGGTGTTGCCACAATTGAAACAGTTTCAAGAACAACATCATTCAATGTGTTTTCAATGTTATATTGAATAACAACATGTTCTTTGAAAATATGTTTAATTGATTCAACAATAAATTCTGTATCTTTTTCTGTTAAACTTGTTATAGTAGATGAATGTAAAACTGATCCATAATTGGCAAAATCTGGGATTTTGGATAATGTTTGTAAGTAGTGTTGTTTTGTAAGTTCATTATTAGTTTCTGATTCAATAGCGGAAGACACTGGTGTAGAAGGTTTTGTTTCTTCAATTTCAGCTTGACTTTTCTTTTGTACTTCAATGATTTTAAATTCTTGTTTAGAAATTTTTGGAATTAATTCAATATTTAATGGTTTTTGGAAATTTTCAAAATTTGAAATATAATTTTGTAAAACATTTTCAAATTTTTTTAAATCATAAACAAATTTTGGATTAGTTAATTCTTCAATTTCTGATTTTTGGAATTTACCTTCATCAATAGTTTCTAAAAATTTTAATGAAACAATTGCACGATCTCTAACTTCATCATCAACATCATTAACTATTCTTTTCAATAAAACTTTAATTGATTGTTTAATTTGTGGATCTTCAATTAAACCAAATTTACTTAATGCAATAACAGCTGCAGATCTAATAATAGAATTTTCTAAAACCACACGGTTATAAATATGTCTGATGTATAATGTTGGGTTTGAAGTTTTTGGACCTTCATTACCTAACAAATTCAACATTCTAACACTTAATTCACTAAATTCACAATCTTCAATAAATTCACATAAATTTTCTAAAGCTAAATCACGACTTTCTGGAATAAAATAAATTAAATCAAATAATGCTTCCACTGCGGCAATTTTAAATTCAGATCCACCTTCATCATTTAAAATATCAATCAAAAATAATAATATTGATTTGTAACTTTTTGGAAATTTCAATGATAAAGTTTTAATTGCATCAATGATAATGATTTTAAATTCATCTGAAATTTCATTGATGAATTTTGTAATAGTTTTAATCAATCTTTCAATATTATCAGAAGTACCAGTCTTCAACAATGTAGTAATGGCATAAGTAGCAATTGATCTATTTGGATCATTCATTAAAGCTTCTAATTCATTATTACAACTAACGATTTTTTCTGGATTTTTCAATGAAATTTTGTTTAAAATCCTAACAGCAGCAAATCTTGTAACAGTTTTTGGAACAGCTAATAAATACTGTAATCTTAAAACAGCTAAACCAAATTGTTCATTTGAAACAGGTAATGAAATGATGACTTTAATTGCTTCTAAATTGACTGAATGATGTCTATCATTGATCCATGTTTGTAATAATGGCATTAAACTTGGTAATAATTGTAAATCATTGATTAAAATTTCAAGGATATAACGAATTAATTGACAAATTGCAACTGGGTTTCTTAAATTAGTTGAAAATTGTTGGATAAATTTTCTCAAAGCCATTTTATCATGGTTTCTTAAACTGTATAATAAACCTAATGCGTGATATTGAGTGATTAAAGAATCGTTAATAAAAGAATCTGAAGATTGTGGGAATGATTTAACAGCCAAGACAGCTTCTTGAGTTTCATTTACCCATCTTTTAATAACATCTTTAGCAACTGGTAATAAATGGTAAGAACTAACTAAAGCAGCACTTGAAACAGTTGGATGTCTATCAACAATGGCACTTTTCATTAGTCTTTCAGCAGCATGAATAGTGGATCCATCTAAAACACGAATCAACGTTCTAATCGCGTTTGATTTATAGATCAAATCACCATTTTGAACATCTTTCATGATTGAAGAAGTAACCATTAAAATATCATCAGAAGTTTTTGATAATTCTTTGATTGCCAAATAAACAATTTGTCTTAATGAAGAATCCTTATGTTGAAATAATTTAGAGATTGAGAAAAACAAAGAGGTAGATTCTTGCGTTGGGAAAGTTTCGCCATTATACAACAATCTTAACAATCTTGCAATTAACAAACGACACTTTTTAGCATCAACAGGTGAAGCATTGAAAGCACGGATACATTCTTGGAAAATACTCATTTTGTCTGGCAATCCGCCAGATTCTGGATCTTCAAACTTCTTATATGTGAGTGCAGACATTCTTAAAAGCCAATTGTGTATGTGTTTGAATCAAGACGGGTCTTTGAAGTTGTTGATTGTGAACTTGGTTTCAAACTTTCAGGACAGCTGTGTTGTTTTTTTTTCAAATTTTAGTTTTGGGAAATCAACGAAATTTAATGGCGGGAAAAAAAAAAGTTGGGAATTTTGGACGGGTAAGTTCTATATGTTTATTTATTAGTGCTTTACACTGATTATTCACAGGTTACAGGTTACAATTCAAGCAGCTGGGACAGTGTGTTATATACAGAATCAAGTATATATAAAGGTCATAAAGCGTGCAAAGGGGTAAAGAAAAAAAAAAAAACTGGACAAAGATCATAAGAACCCAGAAAAATAGATCAGCTGAAACGAGGCCCTTGTTGTAATAAAGGAGGTGGTATCACTATGCCCTGTTGCTGTGGTTGAGGTTGTTGTGCAGTTTGGGCTTGATCATAATCACCCAAATTCATTAATAATTGATTCAAGCATTTCTTAGAGGAAACATCATCTTTCAAAGCCATTTGGAACGTTCCATCTTTCAAAGACTCTGGTAATACTTGTTTTAATGCTTTTCTAGCGTCCTGGTTATCACTTAATCTCAAATAACATCTAACAACATGTTTTAATAATCTTGAAGTTTGTTGAGTAACCAATTGATCAACCATTATTTTCAATACACTAGCAACAGCAGCAAATCTTTCATAAGTTTGACACACATAAGCTAATCCAGCATCATCAACAAGTATTTTCTGAACAATGAAAATAGCAACAGTTTTTGATAATTCAGAAGAAGATTCCATCACTCTTAAACAAAGAGGTATTATTTCCGTCGTTAGTAAAAATGAAATGACTTCTGGTGTATCATTTTTAACTAAAGCACCAATGACACCTAAACTAGTCAATCTTAAATATTCAAAAGGTCTTTGTTTTGATGTAGTGTTTAAAAAAGGATATAAGAATAATGGGATATGAGCGTTTAAAAATGCATTTCTTGTTTCTGGATGTGCAGCAATACATTGGAATAAAGCCAATGCGTTACAAACTCTGTTTGATTCATTTGAAGATAAAGTTGGAGGTGATAATAATGGATAAACTGAAACAATTTCATCTAGTAAAGAAGTCATTACACCAAATGAGTTCCATAGAACTAACGATAAATCTTCATATTGCTCTCTTTCTTTTCCTAATTCTAATAAAGCTTGTTCTCGGTTTGGGCCATAAGATAATTCAATGATCCATTTATAAACTTTTTCATCATCTAAAGCTCTTGGACCCATTGCAGATGATGAAGGTGGTGGACCTTGTGGATCAAATTGTTGCTGTTGTTGTTGTTGTTGTTGGACAACTTGTTGTTGGACAGCTTGTTGCTGAAGGAGCATTTGAGCAGGAGTTTGTTCTTTATCAAGCATTGGATTGAATAAAGTAGACTGTTGTTGTTGTTGAGGAAAAGGAGGAAACTGTTGGGCAGAAAGACCTTGTGATAACGATCTTTGTGGTTGCTGTGCTTCGAGAGGCACAAGAGGACGTCCTTGACGGTATATCTGCTTCTGGAACATGCCGAAAGTGCTTGTGTTTCAATTGGGGTTTTCAACTAGAATAAGTATAATTTGTTGGTGCTGGAAATTTTCAGAAAGAAAAAATCGGTAAAGAAATTTCAGTTAAGTTGAGTTCCGGGGGCAGGTTTTTGATTTTTTGGTAAGCCTGAACTTCGCTGTTGATTAATGCCCATTAGTACATATTCACAAATAGTACTGTACTGCTGGGTATAACTACTAATACTTAGATACTTATGTAGAGGTTGAGCTGCTTCATTAATTGTTGTAATTAAGCTACTTATATAGAGTATATTCAACTCTGGTTATTCCGACCCGCGCCATGAACTAGGATTAGTACATCTTCACTCGCCACATTTTGGATTGATTAATAAAAACTACATGTAATATTTGAGCTATAGCTTTGAGCTAATTACAGCTATAGTAACTTAATACTAAGTAGTAGCTGCCACATAGTATAGTAATTAAATTCTATATTATATGCGATTTGTAACTGGGAGTATATAATATAATTTTAAAAGGGCTTCTTGTAGTTGTCAGTTCCAGAAGAACTGCTCGAATTATACAACTAGTTGAAAGCTGCAAGTTGCAACCCTTATAACTGTCATGCTGTCTCACTTGTAAGGCTGCCTTCAGGGACCTGTTGTATAAATGAGACTGGAAAATGAAATCATGCCGGAGTGCTTTAAGAAACAGAAAGTTGTTCACGGAATTCTATCATTGAATTTGAGTAGCAGCAAAACCAATCAAGACACTGGTTTTGTTCAAGCTAGTGTTATCTCTGGGGATTTATACAACAAGCTGCTGATAGTGTCAGCAATATCAAGATTCAAGTCTTAACCTTTAACTATCATATCTTTAAATTGGCTGTGCTGTTGATTCGTTGAAGCAGCAACTCTGTCTTAGTAGGGTAGTCCCGCCGGCGTCAAGCCTAACTGTTTCTGGCGCCCAGATTTTGCGGACTAGCAAGATATTCTAGTCCCACTTTTTGACACTTTCAACTTTCAAGTCACAGGGCCCAGGCTACAGCTGTTAAAGGCACCAGATTCCAACCCTCACAGAACTTGTGCGCAGCGAAGTCAACTGCAATCTGGTAATCTTGCAACTATAAAAACAGACAGTCTCGCTCTAAACTTTTTGTTTGTTTTCGTTTTTTCTTGTAGTTTTACCATCTCTACAAATTATAATGTCTGCTACTGAAGAAGCCCAAAAACAAGTTGAAGAACAAGTTGCCCAAGTTCAAGCTGAAGTTACTGAACAAGTTCAAGCTGTTGAAGCTGAAGCCGCCAAAGCTGTTGAAGCTGTCAAAGCTGAAGTCAATGAAGCTACTGCTGCCACTACAACCACTGAAACTTCCAAACCAAAAGGTTGGAAAAAATGGGTTGGTAAAATAAAAATGTTTTTCCAATAATTGTTTTACCAACTACAAAAAGGATAAAAAAAAAACTGTTATAATGAATTAATTGGCTGACGCCTTGTTTCAAAAGGTTGGATGCAAATATTCCAATATTGTTTTATTACTTCTTTTTATAACCTGATCTTAATATCTAATGCTATAATGCTTTATGTGTTTAAATCGTGAGCCATGTCACTCAATCAGTACACTGGCACTTTTAATAATTAATAATTTATGTTTTGTCAATTGTAGTTCGGACTTTTGTTTGTTTTGTTTAGGTTTCTATTTTGGGTGGCAATAATATTTCTGTGTCATAAAAATTATATGTGGCAAAAATTATTTTTAAAGAATTTTTTGGAACTTTTTGTTCCAGCTTGCATTTGTTTGAAGTTGTTTAAAATTACATTAATAAGACTCGACGTCTCTGATTAACGACTCTCGAGTCTTTAGTACTTAGTTTAAACTTAATTCCATATCGCCAGAATGTACACTGTTAAAAACTGAAATAAGAGAATCATGATTCACCAGTAATTTTTCAAACTTCTCTAATCTGTCCAGTGCTAATACACAAAACTTGTGACTTCAAAGTTCAATCACACTAATATTTTTCTCTGTCCAGTGGCCACTGTCCACTGTTCAGTTACTGTACTTGCCTATACACCCTATAACATCCTCAAGATTTATCATAACCTTAAACAGAATCGTCCGACTAAATCATATCTGCAGGTTGGATATTTCTGGAAATTTTTTCAAAACACAACCACAAAAGATTTGAGTCCCATTTGTTTTCCACAATATCTTTTTTTCTAATTGAGCGGTTTTTTTATGACTCACTAAGTTTGTAGTAAAGTATTTCAACTGCCTACGGTGTCAATTTTAACACAACCGTCCAGATTAAACAACCAGAATTGAACTTCAAAGCTTTGAAATTTTTTTTTAAACTCTGAGTAAATTCCGCGAGTCTCTGAAAATTGAAATCTTGCATTTTGGGACTAAAGAAGAACTTTAAAGCAATAATCAGCAGCTGTGCGTGAGTGGGTGTTAAAATGGTCTGAAATTTGAACTTTGAAGAAGCTGGCGAGACTTTTGGTTTTGGCATAAAAGTACAATTCTCTAGTAGTTGATTAAATTTAAATCTGTTGAAGAAGAGAAATTGAGTAGAAAACAGACGTTAAGTCAATGCTATTGCAATTTATTCAAACACTTTAAAAAAGCAGGTTTTTTTTTACAAAAACAGAAGAATTGAAGAAAAAAAACCAAGTCATTTAATCAATATTTACACCTTAAAACTGAGACACCCAAAACTTGAAAATTGTTGATGTGAAATTTGAATATAAACAATGTAAAAACCGTTATGTGCACTAGTGCATTAAAGTTGATCGACTCAACATGGCAACTACTCGTTTGGTACTTTAAACTTTAAGCTCATAATTTCTGTTGAATCTTGATCCTAAGTTTCTATGCTTGACACAAATTTATTTGATCATCTGAACTTTGAAGACTCATGGTGATTAAACGATTAAGGCTGGATCATGATTATGTGTCAAAGTGTTATATTAATATGTATTATGTAGAACGGTTTGTAATTACAAGTAGTACAAATGTTCAGTACTGAGTTCAGTTTATTTGAAGCTTTCATGTATATATTAATATACAAGCTTAGTTTCAGAACACTAGAGAGAGCAAAATAATACAAATCAATCAAACTTCCTGGAATATATAATTTATAAGCAATATAATATAAACACTTTGAATAATGATCCCAATTTGACTGGTAGTTATAAGGTGGTGTTAAACTTGTGAGCAATCAGCACATCTCCTCACAACTAAGCTTCAACAGTTACGATATTGATAAACTTTTTGGTCAACTCCTTCTTCAAGATCTGTAAAAAAAAATTATCTCGATTCTCTCTACTCTAAACTTAAAGTTCACACAGTAAAACAAAAACCCATAAAACATCAATCGATCAATTCCAGCTTGCTATGTAGTAGTGACCAACACGCCTCTAGGTTCTTAGTACTTACTGTCACCTCACTATTGGTTGGCTGTTATATATATAATTAAAATTTGAATTTATACCATTCCGAGGGTAACTCCTACTTAAAAGTTGTAAGTTGCAACCCTGTCCTGTCGATCCCTGGTGGTCACAATCATAAAAGCAACAGCCACACAGCCAAACAACCAACAACTTTCACAATCCGCACACCCACAACAACAATTTTTGAATCAAATTATTTCCAGCTACAGTGAACATCACACACTAACAACTCTCAAGCTTTCAAACAAAAACAACCTCGAAAAATTGATAAAAAAAGAACGAAAATTTGCAACTCGAAAAGTGTGAAACTTACAAGGGAAAAAAAAAAAAACTTGCAAATTTATCCCCTTTAAAACACATTTTTTAAACGTTTACACTCCGTTAACGTGCTCTCCTGTCGCTTTTTGCACTCACACAGATTGCACATCCACTGTTAATACTTGGGATACTAAGAAACTTGCTTTAGAACTACTTTCATCAATCAAATTAGAGCTAGCATTTTTTTTTTTTTTTCTTTTTTGCATCCAAAGTCTTCTTTAATTGTTGTGTTTTTCAATATTTCTTCATTTGATCTAGTGGATTTGGAAGTTTCAATCAAGCAACAACAAGTCATACTTTAACAGTTTAAGTCTTGCATTTTTCAAAAAGTGACATATAACTTGGAGTCAACAAAAACTATAAATATTTATTTACTTGAATTTGTTTTTGTATTTATAAACACAAAAACTATTTAATAAGTATCAATCTTACATCTTTCCCCCTTTATTGTTCTACTTTACCAACTACATCCAATAAATATAGATATGGAACAATTCAAAACAGCGAATGAAGGTATGGACCTTAGAGTTGGTCGAAAATTTAGAATCGGTCGTAAAATTGGTTCAGGTTCATTTGGTGATATTTATCTAGGAACAAACATCATCAGTGGAGAACTAGTGGCTATTAAATTAGAATCTATTAATGCAAGACATCCTCAATTAGAATATGAAGCTAAAGTTTATAAAGCTTTAAGTGGTGGTGTTGGTATTCCATTTGTTAGATGGTTTGGAACTGAATGTGATTATAATGCTATGGTGATTGATTTATTAGGACCATCTTTAGAAGATTTATTCAATTACTGTAACAGAAAATTCTCATATAAAACTGTTTTATTGTTGGCTGATCAACTACTTTGTCGTATTGAATATATTCATGCAAGATGTTTTATTCATAGAGACATAAAACCAGATAATTTTTTGATGGGGATAGGTAAAAGAGGCTCTCAAGTTAATGTTATTGATTTTGGATTAGCTAAAAAATTTAGAGATCCAAGAACTCATCTACATATTCCATATAGAGAAAATAAGAATTTGACTGGTACTGCAAGATATGCTAGTATAAACACTCATTTGGGTATTGAACAATCAAGAAGAGATGATTTGGAGAGTTTAGGTTATGTTTTGATTTATTTTTGCAGAGGATCTTTACCATGGCAAGGTTTGAAAGCTAATACTAAAAGACAAAAATATGATCGTATTATGGAAAAGAAAATGACTACATCTGCTGAAACTTTGGCTACCGGATTGCCAGTCGAGTTTGTCCATTATTTGAATTATACTAGATCTTTAAGATTTGAAGATAAACCAGATTACACCTATTTAAGAAAATTATTCAGGGATTTGTTTTTAAGAGAAAATTATAGATTTGATTATGTTTTCGATTGGGCAATATATAAACAGAAGAAGGCCAAAACTAGTGCTCAAGATGAACAAGTACAACAATTTCAGCTACATCAGGAAGATTATACACAAAAACAACAAGAAAAACGTGAAGCATCAAAGCAAATACAAGAAGAACGGGAAAATGAAAAGAACCCTCTTGAAAATCAAAATGGAATTACACATAATGGAGGGTTAAGACCTCCAATTGCCTCAATTGAAGCACAAGTACAGGCTCAACCTCAAGCTCAAGTTCAAGCTCAACCTCAACCTCAACCTCAAGCTGAGGAACTAGCTGAAGTTAAGAACAATAACTTACCAAAGATGAAATCCGATGTCAAGTTCAAATTTATGACTGTTGAACAAAAACAACAGCAAGCACGATCAGAAGCACTAAAACAACTTAAACCAAGTAAACGGCTACAAGCACAGGACCCCAGTGGCAATGTCAATAATTCCTCTGCCTGGCTTTAGTTACAATTTTACTTTAATGATTAATCTCATCAATAATATAATCTGGATTTTGGTGCTAATGTTATTATCCAGGGTGGGGTTGGACCGACCATGCGAGCCTCGGGGTCTTTTCCAGTTAATTTTCAATTTTTCATACAACAAAGTGTTCTGCACTCCAGTGCTCCGAGACCCGAGTTGTCATGATAAATTTCAATTCTCAATCTACAGCATCTTATAACTATTTTTTTTTTTTTTCATATCTTGTAGTGTTATAAAATCTTTGTTTGAATCTCATCATCAAAGATCAGGGAGAATTGTGGAGAAAACTCCAATTTTATCTTACTAATTATACATCAGTGAAAATTATTTCCAATTCAAACTTTAATTTGTTGAAAATTAGACCAACTCGACATATGGCAGACCGTCTCAAACATCTGATCAAGCATCTCAGGCCCATCACCACCAGTATGAACTCAACAGTTCGACAACCAGCAGAGATCTTCTTTGGTGCAGACACTTTGAACAGAGTCTCGTTCCTTAGAGACGATCCAAAATTCATTCAAGAAGCTTTGCAACATGACTCTACAAAATTCATTTTGATGAACACTGCAGATAACAATTCAACTTATACAGATCCATCCAACCCAGGTTCAATCTACTATTCTAGTTACAAAAATATTAAATCTTTAGTGGATACAATCTCCATTCAAAATGCTCAAGAAGATATCAAAATTAATAACAATAAATTCGTGTTTTTAGGTTTAGATCAACATATCAAACCTTCTCCTTTTAAATACAAGCATTATGAAGGTATCCCATATTTTGCTATTGATACGTCATCAACTCATGATCAATTCTCGCATTTAAACTCTTTGTTCAAAAGAGATGACATCTTTAAATTATCTAATTGGGATTCATCAATTTTTTCTCAAGCTTCAATGTATTTAGATTGGTTGAATCGTCATAAATTTTGTGCTGGTTGTGGTTCACCAACTATTTCAATTCATGCTGGTACAAAATTAAAATGTTCCTCAAATAAACCTTGTCCTGTTAAAGATGCAAGAGTTTCAAATGTTTCGTTTCCTCGTACTGATTGTGTTGTTATCACTGCAATTACAAATTATAAACATGATAAGATTTTGTTAGGCCGTGGTAAAAGATTCCCTGAGATAAACATGTATAGTGCAATTGCTGGGTTTATGGAACCTTCTGAAACTATTGAAGTTGCATCAATTAGAGAAGCTTGGGAAGAAACTGGTGTTAAGATTACTAAATTAGATATTGTTAAATCTCAACCTTGGCCATACCCTGCTAATCTAATGATTGGTTGTGTTGGTTATGTTGATTTTAATGGTGAAGATGAAATCATTCATTTAGGTCATGATCCAGAATTATTAGATGCAAAATGGTTTGATATTGAATTGATCAAAAGAATGGTTTATCAAGGTGAAAAAAGTGAATTGTTGTCTATTCCTCCTGACAACGCAATTGCTTATCATCTTATTAAATATGTTGTTGATCAATACGATAAAAAATCTAAGTTATGATTCTAATTGAATTAATAAAGTTATAAATATGTCATGATTTCTTTAATAAATTGGCTAGACTCAATCTCATTTTTAAATTCAGTAGATATCAACTCTTTCAATTTATTAACAGCTTCTTCATTATCTTTCAGATCAATAACCATTGATTTCCATTTTTGTAATAATTTTTTCAAAATCTCTCCACCTTTAACAATTTCTTCTTTAGAACATTTAGTTCTTTTATCTTGAATATAATCATGATCGCCATTCTTTAATTCTTCTAATTCGTTTGCTTTTCTTTTTGCCATTGAAATTATCTTACTTGGGAATTTAACAACTTCTGCAACATGAATACCAAAAGATTGATCAGAAACACCAGGTTCGACTTTATATAACAAAGTAATATCTGAATCTTCCTCTGTATTACTACTACCTTCAATATGTGCAGCAACATGTAAGTTTTCAACAGTTGAGTAAGTTTCACTTAATCTTGTTAATTCATGAAAATGAGTAGCAAAAACTGTAAAACATTTAATTTTTTTAACAATATGTTCAGAAATCGCCCAAGCAAGTCCAAACCCATCATAAGTACTTGTCCCCCTACCTAGTTCATCAATAATAATTAATGAATTTGATGTAGCTGTTTTCAAAATCGATGAAGTTTCAAGCATTTCCACCATAAATGTTGAAACACCTTTTAACTGAGAATCACCTGCACCAACTCTTGATAATACTGAATCAAAGATTGGGATTTCCGCACCTTCATCTGCAGGGATAAAACATCCTAGTTGCGCTAAAATAGAAATTGAGCCAATTTGACGAATATAAGTTGATTTACCACCCATATTTGGTCCAGTAATTATTAAAAATTCAGATTCGTTTTTGGATAATAAGACATCATTAGCAATGAATCTAACATCATCTTGCATTTCGACACATGGATGTCTTGCGTTTTTCAAGATACAACGTCTTGATTCCGAATTTAATTCATGTAATTTTGGTTTTGTATATGGAATTGGTGCATATGAAGAAATATGAGCAAATGAAACAATCAAATCCAAGTGTGATAAAACTAAAGAGATATCATTCAAAACAGGTGTATATGTAGCAGCAATTAGAATAATTTCTTTAACAACTGTAGATTGTTGTTTATTATAATTTGATTGTAATTCAAGAGTTTTTGAAGATAATTTCTGTAATTTTGAAGTTGTGAAAAAAACTCCAGCTTTAACGGTTTGTAATTCAATAAATTGAGAGTTACCTCTAATTACACGTTCTTCTGTTCTTGTTAAACGTAAACACCAACCATGAACATGATGAAGTTCAAGTTTTAATTTTTTTTCAGGATCTAAATTTAAATCCATGGCAATTGATTGATGAATTTCACGAATTGATAATTCGATTTCATTCAATTGTTGTTTATATTCTTGTAATAATGGGTCATATTCTGCCTTAATGATGTATTGATGATGATCCATGTGTTCTAAATCAACTGTTGTTTCTATCAGTTCTTGTAATTTTAATAATGATTCATAATTTGATTTAATTGGAGTTGTCCAATTTTGAGAAATTAATTCTGATAAATTTTCATTATTATTTGATGATAATCCAACCATTTTATTTTCTAATAAATCAATAACAATTGGAATTTTAATTAAAAATTGATAAATTCTAATAATATCATCCAAACTATTTGTAATTTTATTTAATTTTTTACTTAATTTCTTTAAATCAGGTATTGAATTTAAAAAAGAGTCTTGTAAGCTTGCACGTAATTGTAAATCTTGGACCATTAATTCAACCAACGTTTGTCTTTCTTCAATTAATTTTTTATCAATTAAAGGTTGTTTTAACCATTGATTTAATAATCTTGTACCGCCAGAACTTTTACAATGATTTAATAAATCAAATAAATTTGAATTTTTAGCTCCATTTAATGTACGTGATGCTGGTAATAAATTCAACGCTTTAACTGCTGATGAATCAAGTTTCATGTATTGATTTAATGAATGTGAATGGATATGGAACTTCCCATAATTGGATTCTTCAGTTAATAGGCCAAGATAGTTGATCAATGCATTTGCACAACCTAGTCCATCAGTACTTGTTGATAAATCACCAGTGGTTAAAGCCAATTCATTTTCCAATAATCTATTCAAATCTTGTTCAATATCTTTTGAACTAAATTCTGAATTTTTAATTTTAGTAATTGAAACATCACAACGATCAACAACACCAATTAATTTCATAAAATCTTGATCATTTTCATTATTTGGAGTAGTAACAAGACATTCTTTCGCGTCAATTTGAATCAATAAACTCTCGAGATTAGAATATAATTCATTATCAATGAACTCTGAAACATAAAAATTTTTATTTAAAGTATCAATGAAACAAGCAGCAACTGTTTTCCCTTCTGGTTTATTAAGGACTTTTATTGCTAGCACAACTAATGAAGTGTTTATATCAGATAAGTTTAGTAAATGCTCAACATTTTCGATATTTCCAGGAGATGCAAAATTAATCAATTTCCAATTCTTATCATAAATCTCTACTTTTAGATTTTTTTCAAACAGAGTTAAACTTAGCAAGTTGGATGTAACTGCATGAGACATGGTTAAATATTGAGTGCCTTGTGAATCTTTTAGCACGGAATTTGTATTGTAAACATTTTCAGCAATGAATTTTGCATCAGAACCTAACGCGGTGAAATAATCGTTTCTATCAACGATTCTAATTGTGTTTTCTTGTGGTGGTAGTTGTTTGTAAGCTTTGTAAAACCCTCGCTCTTCTGAAGCATCAGGAAACTTGAGTTCTGGTCTGGAGGACATTTTGATGGTGGTTTGTTTATTTTATAAAAATTGAAATACGCGTCTTTATTTTTTAAATTTTGAATTTTGAATTTTCGTTCTTTTGTTACTATGAAAGTTTTATTTTATTACAATCTAATAGTAGTATTAGTAGTAAATAGTACATTTTATGTGTATTTGTGAAGATGCTTCAAATAAATAAATATGAATGAAATCAACAGCTAGAGGATTCTTCAGAAACACTGCAAGAATCATCACCTTCTTTATTATATAAAAAGAATTGAATGAAAATGACAAAATCCAAACCTAAAGTACCAATAGACCCAGCCAACCACGAGGATTGCACTAATAAAAAATGTGGATCAATGGAAATAGCCAGGATAGATATGACATAAGTTAAATTTCCTAAACATGCACATAAAAAGAATAAAAATGAAATACCTTCACAAGATTTACGTTTATAATTGAGTAAAATTTGAGGCATTCTTGAACCCAGGTAAAGAATAGCACTTAACCAACCAAAGAATTGAGCCAATGGGTCAAAAGTTAAGTCTGGTTCTTTTGAAGCATCTGGATCATAAGAAACGTACCATCCAAAAATACCTGATAAAATCACTAATCCAATCAAAGAACCTTCAATGATTGATCTTTTAGTTGTATTTTTGTGAGTGATTTGATTTGATGTGTTGTTTGCAAGAGTGTCGTTAGTTAATAATGGGGTATGTTCACCAAGAACATCTTCAATAACTTCATCCAAAATGTTATCAGATAATGGATTTGCAGGAGATAGATGAACTGGATCGACATGAACATGTTTGGAGCCATCTCCGTATAAGAAGATTTGAGCTAGTAGAACTAGATCAGCAGCAGTGTAGTATAAAGCTAAGATGATCATTGTTGGTAAGACGTGTTGTAAAACAGCACCTAAAACGTTGAAAACATCACCAGCTAACCAAAGAACAACGAATAGTAAAGATAAACCTTCTGAACTTTGACGAGAGTACTATAAAAATTGTTAGTTATTCTGTAGTAATGCATGAGTATGAACATACGTTTTCATAGATTTGTGGCATAAACACAATGAACCAGAAACTGATTGAAATTGAACTTGATATTGGTTAGTTAGTCATAGTTAATTGTTGGTGGTAGGTGAACGCACCCTGAAATCCCACTAATAGCTCTGTTGTCGAGCACAACGTCTGTGAATCGTGGAGCTATCATCTCGTCTTATTTGATTATAAATGTGATCACTACTTTATAAGAGCAAAAAGTGCCAGAGAGAAAAGAAGATAAAATCAGTGAAATTTTTCAATTTCTGAATTCTTTTTCATTGTTAGACACACAGTGGACTAATTAGCTAGCCTTGTATATCTGATTCGTGTCGAATGGTAAGTATTAAGAACCTAATGAAATGGTCACTAGTGTTAGAGTCCTAAACTCTAGACAGTTACAGTTGTTGATTAAAATTTAGCAGTCCACTGTGGACCGTTTTCTTTTTCAATTAGTTAGAACTTAGTTAAAACTTAGTTAAAACTTAAACTTCCACGCAACATTTAATTGCTGCTTCTATAAATTACTCAAACTGTAAAAAAGTATTTAAGGACAAAATGTGCCATCAAATTTTATACTGATTTCCAAAAGAACAACGAGAACAGCAGCAATGACTTTGATTATTGGACACAGAGGGTATGTCAAACACTCTTATTGATAAATCAAATCAATACGACTAACACGTTCGCAGTTTCCCCAACAAAACATATCCTGAAAACTCGTTCAAAGCGTTCCAAGCAGCAGTTGATGCTGGTGTCGATGCCATTGAAACTGATTTACAATTAACTACTGATGGTGTTATTGTTATTAACCATGTATGTCAAATACTGCCTCTATAGCTTGCGTTGAATCCTCAACTAACAATTCTAATTCCTTTTTTTTTTTTTTTTTTGTTAAGGACCCAACTACTGGTAGACTATACAATAAAAATTTGGTGATTGCAGATTCTACTTTAAAAGAACTGCGTCAATTGACCAACAAAGTTGATTCAGCTGCAACAATGATTACTTTTGAAGAATTACTTGCTTGGTCTGTCGAGAAAAACGTCAAGTTAATGTTGGATATTAAACCAGTTAATAGTAAAGTGATTTTGGGTAAAATTGTTCGAAGTTTATTGAAGGTTAAAAAAGATTATGATTATTGGTGTAAACATATCATTTTTGGGCTATGGTCTTTAGATGCATACAAATATGCTGTATCAACTGGTTTGGTGAGAAATTTCGAAATTATTATTATTGCAGTCACTCCAATCATTGCTAAGTTGTGTATTGATTATTCTGAATCTTTAACCAGATATGATGCTGCCTCTAAATTACATGCAATCTCGTTGTTATATGTTTCCACATGGGATAGATCCTTCAATGCTAACTTCAGACAATTGTTGGCACAGAAAAACATTGAATTGTATCTTTGGACTGTTAATTCAGTTAGAGATATTTATAAATCATTGAATCTAAAAGTCCATGGAATTATCACTGATAATCCTCCCTTGGTGAAACAACTTTCCTCCTCAGTGGAAAACTTGCCGTTTGAAATCACTGCACATCCATATTTCAGTAAAGGTTATCTTCAAGAAACTGCAATTTATGGTATTTATAAAATCTTTGAGTTTTGTTTCATTAACAACTTGCACTCAAATTATTTCATCAGAACAGCAATGTTTTTCAGTGTTAAGTTCCTGCTGCACTCTTGAATCTTGAGCTATACATTTTCAATCTTTATTTATCTTCCTCCTCCCCAGTACTCCTACTGCTAAGTTGTAAGTAGCTGTAACTGTAACTGTAACTGTAATTGTAGTCACTACTAGTGGTAGTTTTATGTTGTGTGCTGCAGCAGACCCAGTTTTACGCGGCTGTTCTACATATTTTTACAGCCTGGCGTAATCTGGATTCTGCACCACGGCAAGAGCAACTAGAAAAAGTTTTGCTTGGGTTTTAACTTTTAAGTAAGTTTTTACTGTAAATCTCGATAATTCTCTGCCTAAATTTAATGAACTTTGAAGCCAGTAACTTGTCAGTAACGTCCACACTTCTCCTTCAACACTGTAGACATGCCACATTACCCTCACTGATGCTCGAACTAGTAAACAGCCTTCTCAACCCTGCTTAAACTAATCCTGAAGGCCTGGCCCCCGGTTCCATGTTATTATTATTTTTTTTTTTTCTTTTGTTTTAATGTTTCTGTAAATTTATAAATTTTAATTCGAAATAATATTTTATACAATTTTAACTAAACAACAACAACGGTCCTCCACCCAATCACCTCCACCTAGTCCCTCCGTCAGCGCTTCAGCAATCATGATTAAGGTGAGTTGAATTTCTGTCTACTGCGGTCTGCTGTTTTTAGAGCTTTAATGTGAATTTCATCTCTAAACGCGCAGCATCATCACATCCTCATAAACTAATTGCAAATTACTAACTTTGTTAACCAGGGTCTCAAAAAAACTTTTAAGGAGAGAACTTCCTCTTCATCTTCCCATTCTACTTCAATCTCATCCCCGATTTCAAAACCTTCTTCAAGTTTTTCAGGACAAGGTCAAGCTACTGATTTCAACATCAGTACTAGCACTATTCTTCAATCACCTAAAAAAGTTATAAAAGCTTTATACGATTATACTCCACAAGGTCCTGGTGAATTACAATTCTCAAAAGGTGATTTCTTCCATGTTATGGGAAATGAAAATGATCCAGAATGGTATGAAGCTTGTAATCCTTCTAAAAATTTGAGAGGTATGGTTCCTGTACCTTATTTTGAAGTTTTAGGTAAAACTCAAATGTCAAATCCAAGTTCAAATAATTCAACTCCAATGAAAAATAATAATGATAGATTCTCAAATAATACGAAATATTCTCATGATTCTTTTAATAAAAAATTATCAATGGAATCTTCCAATATCCGTTCTGTTTCCAAAACAACAACTAGATCTTCAAACTCAAATCCAAATGCAAATACTTTATATGCTATCGTTTTATATGAATTTAAAGCTGAAAGACCAGATGAATTAGATGTCACCGTTGGTGAAAACATCATTCTTTGTGCCCATCATAATTATGAATGGTTTATTGTTAAACCAATAGATAGATTAGGTGGACCTGGTTTAGTTCCAGTTAGTTATGTTTCAGTGATCAATATTGTTAATGGAGAACAATCTTCAAATAATGTCGTTGATGATATCAATAATTCTGGTTTACCAACGGTGGAAGAATGGAAATTCAAAAATGCAAGATATAAAGCAAATTCAATTCCTTTAGGTAGTGTTGAAGAATCTGTTCCAACTAATGCATCATCATCAAGAACAAACTCATACAGTAATAACACTCACAATCATCATGATAGTTATGGTAGTCATCATAGTTACTCAAACACTACACAAAGAAAATCTTCAAATCATTCTTTATTATCACATCAATTCACATCAAATGATATTTCAATTGATTTAACAAGACCATTTATCAAAAATGTTGGTGTTGATAAATTTTATATTGAAAATGGGAAAAATTTAGATTCAGGAAGATATTGGTTTCATTTAAACGTTGAATTTTCTAATGGTGAATTAAGATCTTTAGGTCGTTATTATGAAGATTTTTATGATTTTCAAATCAAATTATTAGAAAATTTCCCAAGTGAAGCTGGTAAAAATTCAAGTTCAAAACGTATCTTACCTTTTATTCCTGGTCCTTTAACTTATGTTACTGACGCAATCACTTTGAAAAGAGTTGGGGATTTAAATGAATATGTTCAAGAATTAATTCAATTACCTGATTATATTTCTCATTCAAATTTTGTTTTGAATTTATTTGAATTCAAAAATGAAATGGATCATTTAATTGATCAAAATACAACTTCATCTATATTACCAAAACAAAGAAAAACCCATTCAAAAGATATATCTCAACAATTTTCCATATTAACTTTAGAAGATGAAAATAAAACTTTGGTTAAAGATGAATCAACTAAAACTTTAAACGCACATACAATTCAACAATCATTCCCTCAACAGCAGCAGCCGTCAACTCAAGTACAACAACAACAACAACAACAACAACATAAATTGAAACTTTACTATAAAGATGATATTTTTGCATTACTTATTTCAAATGATATATCGATTGATGATTTGA
>JAJLVW010000085.1:29691-51574 GCA_030570535.1 Starmera pachycereana
AAAAAAAAAAAAAAAAAAAAAAAAAAAAAAAAGGAAAAAAAATTTGCTTATTGATTTCAATTTTAAAGAACAAGAACACTATGTATTACTACTACTTATTCTAATGCTAACGTCTAATCCATTATTTGAAATTGTAAAATACTTATAGTATTACAAAAGTTTAAGTCTATCTCAAAACAGTTCTAGTCCAACTCCATTTTATCATCATCATCATCATCATTTCCATTTCCATTTCCATTTCCTTCAACCACACCTAAATCATCATCTATCATTACATCATTATCATTACTTAAATCAATCCTTCCTGAATAATCATCAGGTAAATATTCAATTCTATTATTATTACTATTATCTGTTTCATGGAACTGATTTTCAATTTCATTGAATTTATGTTCATTAAAATACCAATCTGACCATTTTTTGAATAACATCTCATCAGGTTTATAATCTTTTAATAAACTTTGATATTTTAATTTTAAAAAATCCATGATTATATCTTTATTAGTTATATCTTTAGGTACTAATTCTCCTAGTTTTTTTCTTGATAAATTTTGTGAATTAAGCCTATCAAAACTAAATAGTTCATCATCTTTAGTAAAATTTATTAAACTGTTACTATTAATCACATTTTTTGGTATGATTAACTTATTCGTATCATTTAAATCAAGTAAATGTCCAGATTCCTCAAGTATGTCCTCATCGCTTTGATTGGCCAGTAGATATTCTTCAATATTATCTATTCTTTCAACATTTTTATCTGCATCAATATCAATATCATTGTCCTTCTCAATGGGCAAATTGTCTTGTGAATTATTCAATGATAAATGTGATAAATCGTCAAGAATATGTTGTTTTTTTATGTTGTATTGACGAATGTCATCAATTGATGGTGAATAAGTTCTTTTCCTGCTGCTGGTTGTGTTCATCATGTTTTCATTGTGTCTGGTTGGGAAACAAATGTTTTGGATTTCAAAATTATTTTGTATCAAGTTTAAATAAGTTTCCAGAATATTCACGATTTTTCTAAAATTGTTTCTTTGTTATGTATGAGAAGTGCAAAAAAAAAAAAAAATGCAGTTCCATAAACCAAGTTTGAAGAGCACTCCAGTTGTTGAGTCGACACATGTGGATCCACTGAGTGCTGCTGTTGAGAGTGATGGTGATGAAGATGTTGTAATTCGAGAGAATGGTGGCACTGATAATAATGATGGGCTGAATGTACTACCGCAAGAATTGGTGGTGGTGATTGACAAATTTATAATTGATTTGAGGCAGCCCAAGTTGAACAAACCAATAACTGCTGATGAATTGTCGTCTATGTTTCAGGATTTTTATAAGAAGTTTAGAGTGAAGTCTGAAGTTTATGTTAAAGGATCAGTCAATTTGAACTCACAGAAATTCGAACTGTTGACTAAAGAAGAAGCACAAGAGAAAAAATTACAAGAGCAGAAGCTGGATAAGTATCTACAGTTATGTGAAGATTATATTTGTGATGCTTTGTTTTATAAATTGTTCAATAAATTCCCTGATGATTTGAATAACAATTCATTCATAAAAAATAAAATAAAAATAATACAAAGCATTGACAATTTGAATTATTACGAGTTGCTAGACGTTTCCAAATGTATTGACTTGAGTAATACACAGTTAACCACTATTTCCAGTCTTCTGAAACAATTCAATGATACAAAATCACCAAAATTAAAACTTGATAAATTATTATTGATTCATTCTTTAATAAATAGTTACCTACAAAACACTGGTAATGCTGATGATTTTTTACCATTACTGATATATCTTATCTTGATAAACAAAGATGATCTTGATTTCTATTTAAACTTCATTTTCATCAAAAGATTCAGAATAGCTAAATTTTTAGTTGAAGAGCAATTATACTGTTTAACAAATTTTGAAGCTTCATTAATGTTTATTCAAACATTAGACCTCACAAAATACGGAGTCGATGATCCATCAATGATGAATAGAACTCCTCCAATTTCACTAACAATAAATCCAGAACATGAAAGTATAACAAGCTTAAATTTATTAACATCTGCATTAGATTCTTCATTTAAATCAGTTTTAAAATTTGGTAAAAGTGCCAATGATGAGATTCTTAATATTAATGACAGTTATAATCCTATTAATAAACTAGTTGACGTTATTAAATGGAAATCAAATACCCCTGTGTCTACTGGATTATCTGCAATATCTGATGATATGGTATTGTCACCTTCAACCTCAAATAATAATGACATAATAATTTCTGATATTGATATTGAAAAATTTGAGAATAAAAAGTTTGAAGATTTGAGTATTAAGGAGTTAGAGATGATATTTCATGATTATAACAAACTAATTAAGCATTTACGACTACAACAATCTAAATAATTGAACTTTTCAATTTAATCAAACACATATAAAAAATATGAAGGGAAAAAAAAAAAATAATAATAATAATAATAATAAAAAAAAGAAAGAAAACTAATAAATTACGTTTATTCTTTTCCTGAAAGAATACTGTTTTTTTTTTTTTTTTTTTTTTTGATATTAAATAATTAAAACTAATTTGTAACAATCGTAACTAATAAATGTTAACACTGAAAAAGTGAATATAGGATAATAATGAAGTCAGAAGAATCATAAAAAAAAATGTCAATAATAAGAAGAGGGCGGGATGGCAAAAATCTGTGATTTGTATGCAAGTGTTAAATAAATCATTTTGGTGGTCCTTGATTTAAAAAATCAATAAAATCCATTCCATTATCTTCATCATCTTCATCTACTTCAGTCAAAATATCTGAAGAATTTTTCAAATTTCTATTAATGAAACCCTGAGTAGTGAAACTTGTTTGATTATATGGATCATAACCTAGTTCTAAATTTTTTTGTAAAGCTTTTAAATCAACTTGATTTGTTGTTGCTGAAACTTGTGAGTTATTTCTTGTTGTACTACCACCAGAATTAATATTATTATTACTTGACTTTTCTTGATTTATATGGGTTGAATTATTATTTGAAGAAGATTGTGGGGTTAAACCTTCTGGTAGATGATATAATGGTAACCATCTCAAATGATATCTCCACCTAGAAACTTTCAATTCGTTTGAAGATATTTTTTCATAAGTTAATGACCAAGGTTTTTCTCTTAATAAAAATACTAGTACATCTACTGTACAATTAAAAGATTGCATGAATGCCACAATACACCAGATAGGATAACTTGGAAGTTCTTCTAAAGATAAAGAGTTTTGGATCAATGGGAAGATCCAAAGGATGAAATATGAGATTGGATAAAGAAAAATAACTTTTGTTTGTTTGGACATGAGTTTATAATTAGTTTTCATTGCATTTGAATTTTTTAAATTTATGTTGTTTAAAAAATTCATCTGTTGTAAATTATCAATCTCATTAGTTTTATCTTCATCATCAACTTGATTATTTGAATTAGATGATAAAGAAGATGCATTAATATTTTTTTTGGGGAAAAAACGACATTTTCTTTTGATTGTAGAATCTGAAACAGATGCTTGAAGATGTGCATCTGCTATTAATTGATGCATCTGAGCTTGTTGTTTTTTGATTGATCTAATTTGTCTTGATAAATTGATGTAAATAGAGACATAAATTATTATAATCAATAGCATCAAAGCATATCTTGGTCCCCAAGCTAATGCCAATCTATACCATTTAGGATCTTGAGGAAGATAACACCATACATCGAATGAAGTGTATCCAACATTATTTATAAAAGCCAAACTAGCTAAAATAGCTGGGATAATGATTGATAATGCATAAATATAATATCTCATAAAATATAATCCGGTTGATCTTTTGGGTGAGAAAACAATTAAGAAAAGATTAATTGCAAATGTAAAATTAGCAAAATCTGAACCTTCTATGGAAAAAGCAGTGAAAAATCCCAAAAATTGTATAACTTTATGATCAATCTTTTCAGTTTCATGAACCAAAGTTATTATTGGGAAAATAATGATTGAAAGAGCTTTTAGGAAATCATAGATAACCACAAATGAAATCAGTTGATGTCTGAGCCGTATTTTGGAAGGATGTATAGCCATCATGAAATATACAAACATTATCCCGCTGAATAACGATAAAGCAGATGCTGAAATTGAAAGATATCTTAGTATATTTAGTTGATGTTTAGTAACAGCAGAACTGAAAACCGAATTTTCCAACAATATACCAGATGTTTCTGTAGCTGTAGTGGCAGAAATATATCCAATATCAACTATATCTCTTTGTAACAACGTCGTAGTGACTAGATCCAAAGTCATAGTTGGAGATAATATCGGTGCCATTGTACAATGTAGATAGGACTTTCTCTAGTTGTATTGGGAATTTTTGGCATATATCTCTGTTCGCCGTGTTAAACTTAGCGATGGTTGTTCAACTGTTCAGTCAGAACAGTTTTAGTGCTATGATGGAGTTTGAATATAGTGGGTGATTGTGGGAGAAAGCCGAAACAATAGCGTAAAGAATGAGATATGGATCCTGATTCCTTATAGATGAAGTGAAGTTGGAAAATAAGTGTAGAAAAGCAGCAAGGCACTCGTTGTGGTGGAGAGTAAATAACAACGCAGTTCAGCTGGTGTGCCAGACAGATGGAAAGAGCTAACGACTGCTGGAGAATCAAGAATCAAGAATAAAGACTCGTTGATGGAAAACTTTTAACTCAATAATTTCAATTTTAACAGACGTAGTAAAATTTCAAACTTTTTTTGTTTCCCTTTAGTGCTTTTCTTAGGGAAACAAAAACTTTTTTCTGAGATTTTCGTGTCAATTTTCGTGAGATTTGCTTTGTGCTTCTGTTTTGGGTAATTTTGGAAGTCGGAGATAAAAGGGGTCCGCCGACCTTGCTTGTTTGGGAAGTTTTCACACATAATTTAAAGTTTTTCGACGTTTGTAGGCATGAAGTTACTGGATTAGGAAGTTTTGGCAGAAATATTTATTTATTTTTCAATTTTTCATCTCATTAATTCAAAATTTAAATTATCAACAAAAGTGACGAGAAGTTTATTAATTGTGTCAAAACGAGTTTTTCATCTCAGTTAGGATTGGTTTATAAATACTCGCTCATGAATTCAATCTCTTTTTTTTTCTCATTCCAACAATCCAGCAATCAGTACACTAAATAATCATCACATTAATGCAAATCAAACAATCTTTGAACAACCAGCTTTACTTGTTGAACGAGAACAACTCTTCATTCACCACTGCAATCATCTCCTCTAGCTCAGATGAATTTGAGCACGATGATATTATTAGCATCCAACATTTGAGCTTGCCTCCTTCAAGCTCAATTTCCCACGTGAGAAGACGTTCTTCTCAATTATCAAGAAGAAACTCAATCAGGTCAAAGATTTCCATTACTGGTTCAGCAAAAGACTCTACTGATGTTGAACTCAAAACTGATTATTATTCACAAGATTTATCCAAGAGAACAATTGGTGATTTTAGAGAAATCGAAATTTTGGGGATAGGCGCATATGGGAAAGTTTACCTAGTGAAAGACGTTTACACAAGTAAATTATATGCTAAAAAAACCATTAAAAAGGCTAAAATATCTGTTTGTGAAACAATGACTAAAAATCAAATAAATGAAAGAGAAATTTTATCAAATATTCAACATCCAGCTATTGTTAAATTATTTTACATATTCCATGATTTTGAAAACATTAATTTTATTTTAGAATACGTTCCAGGTGGTGAAATTTTTTATCATTTATCTCAAAAACAACGTTTTAATGAAGATGATACTGCATTCTACATGGCTGAAATCTCTCAAGCTTTACAGCATTTACATAAAGTTGGTGTTGTCTATAGAGATTTAAAACCAGAAAATGTCCTATTAAATTCTGAAGGTCATGTTATCTTAACAGATTTTGGGTTATCTTCACTAGAAGAAAAATGTAACTCTATTCTTGGAACTCCACAATTCACAGCTCCAGAAGTTTTAAAAGGTGATGAATATTCATACCCTGCTGATTGGTGGTCTTTTGGTGTGATGATGTACGATATGTTAATTGGTGATGCCCCATTCCGTGGGAGTGATAGACATAAAATTTACAAAAAGATCATTTCAACTAAACAAATTCCTTTACCATCCCATCTTAGTTCATATGCTAAAGATATGATCAAAAAATTGTTGGAAAGAGATCCCAATAAAAGATTTAAAATTGATCAAGATTTTGAAAATTTCCAAAATCATAGATTTTTCAGAAAAATTGACTGGCAAAATTTAAGAAATTTAACACCACCAATTCAACCTGAATTAACTGATTTGGAAAAAGCTGAGAATTTTGATCATAGTTATATTGAAGAAATTTTAGCAAAAGAACAAGAATTTGGAAATGATGTTGAATTTGATGACGAAATTTTCAGAGATTTCAGCTTCGTTGCAAACAAACAATTTCTTGAAGAGAACATGTAAGCTTCTTATTTACACTTCTTTACTGTGTACAGATTTATTTCAATGACTGTATGGACTTTATTTATAATTTCTGTAGAAACTGTCCCAACCGATTTTTTTTACATAAACAAAATATTTTAAAAGTAAAATAAACAAGTACCAAAAACATCTGTTTTCAAGCTCTTTGTTGTTGGGAAAGCGCGTCTTTTGTGGTTTTATCTGGCTGTTCTTGAGACTCCGCTAGCTGCTGTGCCGAAAATTTGGCTTTAGATACCAAGATAATTGAACTCTAAAGAGTCGCCACCAGATGAGGACCAATTTAAAAGAACATAAGAAGTGGCTAAAAGAGTCCAGCGCAACTGTACCCACGTATGCTGAGCTTACAAAACTTTTAAATATTCCTATTCCAGTCTCCATGTCGCTGACGAGTGCTAACAATGACGCACCAAATATCAACAACAACAACAATGATCAAATTACAACACCAATTGATTCAACACCATCACAATTAATGAACCCATTGCTGAGCAACTTAGAACCCATCACAAGAAGAACATCGACTCTTAGAGTTGCAAAAAGAGACAACACCAACACGAAGGCGCAAAATGCTAGGTTGAATCAAAGTAATAATAACACGCCTGCTATCATAGACTTAACCGAAGATGACGATATTATACCCACTCCTGTTCTTGCAACTAAATCAAAATCTACGCCGGTTAATAGATCTTCAATTTTGGTGCGATCCAATCCTACCGCTGTACGAACTCCTGTTGTAACCTCCAAAGCTAATGATCTAAGTGATGTTGATATGGATGATGATGATTTCCATAAAGAATTACAAGAACATGAACTAAGGAAAGGAAACAATTTCAATGGAAACTCAACATCCAACAAGCATTTAAATAGAACTATTGATACAATAAACAGTTCAACTTCAAATTTAACAACTACAATATCCACTACAATTTCAAATCTCACTGATCATTTTCAAATTCCAGATTATTTGAAACTTGTTCAATCTCAACAACTTTACATCACACTATGCGAAAAAAGAATACAACTTCTTAACGAAAGAGTAGGGATAAATGAATCTACAGCTTTATCTGAAGATGAGAAAAAAAGAAGAAGAAATGAATTAAGTGCAAAATTGATACAGATTGAGAAAGATCAGAATGAACAGAAACTAAAACTCTCAAAACTCAAATCCATTTCTAATATTTTTAATGATCAATCGGTTGTTTTGAATACTAATACAAGAATACCTTTGGCTCCTCAAAATGTTAATGTTGAAAAAACTAATTATGTTGAGCAAAAAGCTAAGGCTAACATAGTTGTTGATAATCTACTAAATAGCAACGATATGATATATGTTGACTCTATGAACACACTCCAAACTTTGGAACATAATATTGGAGAAGTTCCTGACCAAGAAGATGATGATGGCGATGATATCCAAACTCAAAAATCACTTAGATATCGTACTCCTGAATTAACACATTTCACTGATGTTTTCCAAAGTAATAAAACAATAAATAATGTTGAAGAAACTGAAGAGGAAGATTTAGATGATAATCTGCTGACAAGTCAAATTCAAAGTTCACCACATAGAAGTGATATAGATTTTGTGGAAGGTGATATTGATTATAATCAAGATGTTGAAGTTGATCAGTCTTACGTTGAGTCTGATGAAAGTGATGTTTTTGTTCAAGGCTCAGATTTTGAAAATGAAGAAAATGATGAGATTCAAGAAGTTAGTAGAGCAGAACTAAAAGCTTTAAAAGATTCGGAAGATGAAGATCTTGAGATTGTCGATGATACCCTTCCGCCACATGGTTGTCTGCTAAATGATAATTTTGATGAAGATGATGACATTATTGAAGGAACAATTGGTGCGCCATCATTACGCTCACATCTATTTTCACAAAATGATTTAGAAATGGATGAACAAATTTTTCAACTTTCTGATGATGAAGAAGAGTTTGTTAATGAAGGTTTTGATGAAGAACGTGAAAATATGACCCAAAAATTAGGAGAATTTTGTGAGATTGTTGATGATAGAGATGATTTGAATGAACTTCCTGAATCTTTGGTTCCAACTAAAGATATTTACTCCGAGGAATTATTTAATGATTTTAGTTCTCAAGGCGAACCTATCGAAGTTGAAGATGATGAAAAAGTAATTGAAGATAATAACTCTAAACAACCCAAAACTGATGAAACCATTTATCCTTGGACTTCTGAAGTTTATGTTAAACTAAAAGAAATTTTCAAATTAGATTCTTTTAGACAAAATCAACTAGAAGCTATAAATTCAACTCTAGCTGGTAAAGATGTTTTTGTTTTGATGCCAACTGGTGGTGGTAAATCTTTATGTTATCAATTACCTGCTGTGGTCAAATCAGGTACTACTAAAGGTACAACGATTGTGGTTTCACCATTGATTTCTTTAATGCAAGATCAAGTTGAACATTTATGGAACAAGAATATTAAAGCTGGTATGATTAATTCAAAAGGTTCACCAGAAGAAAGAAAGAATACCTTTAATTTATTTATTGATGGTTTATTAGACTTAGTTTACTTGTCTCCAGAGATGATAAGTGCTTCAAATCAAGCTAAAAATGCAATTGATCGACTTTTCAGACAAGGGAAATTGGCAAGAATTGTTGTTGATGAAGCACATTGTGTTAGCAGTTGGGGTCATGACTTTCGTCCAGATTATAAACATCTTACTTATTTCAAAAAGAACTATCCCACAATCCCAATTATGGCATTAACAGCTACTGCAAACAATCATGTTAAAATGGATATTATTCATAATTTAAGCTTGAAAGATGCTGTATCTTTGAAACAAAGCTTTAATAGAACAAATCTATTTTATGAAATTCTTCCAAAAACTAAAGATCATTTGGAGCATATCAAGAATTCAATTCTTACCAAATATAAAAATCAAACTGGTATCATTTATTGTCATTCCAAAAACTCTTGTGAACAAACTACGGAAAGATTGACTGCTTATGGTATTGTTTGTGCTTTTTATCATGCTGGTATGACTCCTGATGATAGGTTGAACGTTCAAAAGAAATGGCAAGATGGTACTATCAAGGTTATTTGTGCAACAATTGCGTTTGGTATGGGTATTGATAAACCAGACGTTAGATTTGTTATTCATTTGTACTTACCAAGAACTCTTGAAGGTTATTATCAAGAAACTGGAAGAGCTGGTAGAGATGGTAATCATTCCCATTGTACCATGTATTATACTTTTAGAGATGCTAGAAGTTTACAAACTATGATTTCAAGAGATAGAGAGTTGGATAAAGCTAGTAAAGAAAAACATTTGATTAAATTAAGAGAAGTTATTCAATACTGTGAAAATCAAACAGATTGTCGTCGTCGTCAAGTTTTACAATACTTCAATGAAGAATTTGATTCAAAAGCATGTAATAGACAATGTGATAATTGTTTGAAAGGTGGAAGTGCCTCTTCGTATCAAAGAGATGTTACAAAATTTTCTAAAGATTTCACTAAATTAGTCAAGTCTATTCAAGATCAAAAAGTTACTTTAATATATTGTCAAGATATATTCAAAGGCTCTAAGTCAAACAAAATTGTTACTAATGGACATGATACTCTTGAATTTCATGGTGCAGGTAAGATTTTGGAGAAAGGTGACATTGAAAGAATTGCTTTTCACTTAATCTCAGAAAAGATTTTAGAAGAATACTCAATCATGAACTCAGCAGGCTTTGCAGCAAGTTATATTAGAATTGGTCCTAATGCCAAAAAGTTATTGAGTGATCAAAAATCTATTGTCATGTCTTTTTCGAACTCAAATAAGGGATCAAGGCCTTCATCTGCTAATAATGATTATAACATGAATAATAATAGAGCACCAAGAAGTTTTGAAAGCTTGAATCAATATAGGCATCCTGCTGCAATCACAACAGCTAAAGAAGAGATGAGAAGAACAAATTCCAATTTGAAGCCAATTGAAATTGGATATACTGTCCATGACGATATGGAGGCATTTGAAGCTGCTTTCAGGGCTTTGTCTGACATTAGACATCAAATCATGGGCGTTTTGAATTTTCAAAAAAGCTCCCGGGTTGCAACTGATGCTGTATTAAAGGAATTGTTGAAAGTTCTTCCCCAAACATCAGCTGAATTCGCTAAAGTTGAAGGTTTACAGGCTGATCAAGTAGAGTTTTTCAAGTTTTTTGAGAAGAAGTTAAAGGAACTCCATGCAAAAAGATCTTGCTCTCCGAAACAGATTCAATCCAGATCTGTGTTCAAATCAGCTACCTCATCAACGACGTCACCATTTTTTGAAAGAAATACTAATATGGCACCTCCAGGAAGCACAGCATATGTTTTAGATTCTAAAGAACAACAAGAGAGTCGCGATGTCATTGGTAAGCTTAAATCATATTCTCAAAGTGTATCGAGTACCACTTTATCTCCTAAAAAAGGATCCAAAAGAGCCTCCCAAAAAGCTAACAATGGAAGTAGTAAAAGAAGAAAATATTCTCAGAAGGCTTATAACAAAGGAAAACCAAGATCAAGTCAGTCTAAAACAAACAAATCAACTCCCAGACCAAGATCACAAGGCTCTGTTAAAAGCTCTGTACAACAAGGAATGCCCTTATGATGATCTTTTTAATGACCTTATGTACTTATTATTAAATATTGTAGAACTACAAGTATCTACTTCCAAAGTCAAGTATTACACCTATTTATCAAAAAAAAGTATTCAATACACTGTATCCCTTCATGAGCCATGGAGAAATAAAAATAGATCTTTGGACAGATGAAATATCATCATTTTCAAGGTAAGCTTCACTAAGTTCAACACAACTAACCTTGGATTGAGAAGCAATTTTCAAAGCAACTTGTTTATCGATGTTTTTCCAGATCTTCAAGTTATCTGGGAAGAAAATAGCTGCTCTTTTCCAAACCTTATTATCCTTCAATTCTAATCTTTCATTGATCTTGGATAATAAATAAGGAACTTTTCTCATTTTATCTTCAATCAACTCATCTAATGGCAAGCCTTCAAGTTCACTTTTGATAATGACCAGGTAATCCTGGATGTTTTCAATAATTGCAATTGCACCAATAACTAAAGTTATTAATAATGATGATCCAGCATTTTCAATGTTCAAAAATAATTGATCAAGAGCAGCTTGTTTTGTTTCTTCAGTGTCATAGACATATAAAACTTGTGCAACTAAAACAACGATACGTTTTGCCTCATTGGTCAAAATCAACAATTCTTTAAATTCATCTAAAGCGTTATCAAAATCATTTAATGAAAAATAAGCAAGCCCTAAAACAACTCTTGCTGAAATGATGGATTTAGGATCTTCAGTTAATTCCAAAACTTCTTGAGCATATTCAATGACAGTTTCAAAGTGCTCCAAACCTAGTTCAAAACGAGCAGCTTGTGCTTTTAATTTGGCAAAATTTAATAAAACATCTGGATCTTCAGTTTCTTCATATCTCTTTTCATAAATAGATAATAATTTAGTAGAAAGTTCTAAGCCTAACTCATAATCGTTTAGTTTTTCTAGCAACAGACAAATAATAGATAAACCAAATGAATCATTTGAGAAATGTTTGAGGTATTGAACCATACCAAAAGCAGCTGACGAGATTTCTTGAACTGCTTCATGATCTCTTGAATCATCTCCATGACCAATTTTTCTCAAACAAACATCAACACCATAAGCTAATTGAGCGGATGGAGATCTGCCATTTGATAAAATGAAAGCATGCGTGAATAATGTGGAAGCTGTTGTTTTGTCATCAGAGGCTGCTGCTGCAACTGCATGACCCAACCAAGGCATTGATTTTGTTGGAGCTAAACTTTGACCTCTTCTATATGTTTCAATGGCTAATGAAGGATCATTAAATCTCAAGTATAATGACGCTAAGTTGGTCCAGACTTCAGTATTTTTTGGATCGATTCCACTTGCTTTGATAAAACAATGTTGAGCAATTCTTGGATTAACTGTACTTGAAGCAACACCTAAACCAATCCATGGAGATGCGTAATTGGATTGAAGTTTGATTGATTTTTTGAATGATTCGATTGCATCATCTCTATAAGAGTGTTGTTTCACTTTTAAGTATGCTGTTAGTTGAGCAACACCTAAATTGTACCAACATAAAGAAGTTAAAGGTCTTGAAGTTTTATTTAATGATAAAGCACATCTATGTGAGTAAACCAAGTATAATGAAACCAATTCAGTCAATTTACCTAAAGAGATTAAATCATTTATCAAAATTTCATCAATTTCAATTTTTGATTTGAATAGATCATAGAAAAAATCAGTTGGAAATTGATCTAATTTAGATTCAATTGTTAGGAAATTTTGAATGACATCACCAACAGATTTCCAAAAATTCAAAGAATTGTGATCACCTAATTTGATATATTCAATAGATTTTAATGCTAAACCTATAGCTTTACCAAAAAATCCACCAGATAATGCATGAGTGGAGAATTTTAAATAAGTTTCATATAAAGCAGCAATGATACAAATTTCCTTTGGTCTAATTTCCAATAATTCTTCAAAAATTTGAATACTTGTATCATATTCAAAAATACTTGCTTGAGAAATACCTAATAAATATTTAGCAACCCAATGATTAGGATTCAATTCCAAAGCTTTTTTGAAAACTTTTGAAGCTGCTTCTAATCTACCACAAGCATGATAAGATTCACCTAACCCAACCCAAGATTCAACATCATTTGGATCTAAACGAATAGAATTTTGGAACCATTCAACAGCTTTTGCGTCATCTTGAACTTCTAAAGCAGAACAACCAAGGACTCTATATGGCCAACTTTGAGTACCTAAACGACGTTTACCATTTTCTGAGTTGATAACTCTTTGACAAATAACTTCAGCTTCATCCCATTTACCAACTTTTGTAAATTGTTCAACTAAGTGATAAGCAGCATCGACTTCACCTGAGTCTAATTCAAAAGCTTTAATGAAACATTTAGTGGCTCTATTTGAATCTTCATAATATTTTGAGTAAATTTCACCTAAAGTTGTATAAGAAGGAGCATAATTTTTAGAAGCTTTCAAAGAATTAACCAAACATTGATAAGCTTCAGTGATTTCTTCACCTCTTAATATATAACTTTTAGCTAATCTCCAATAAAGTGAAGCTTTTTGTTCTAAAATGAATAATGAATTACCTTTCAAAGTTTTCACGGCTTTTAATAAACCTTCAATACCTTTATCATATTCACCAACTTTAACACAGCACCATGAATATTCTAATAGTGCTTGGTTATTATCTGGGAACTGTTGTACAACTTCTTCTAATAAATCTTTAGCTTTTTGTAGATCACCTCTTTCAATTAAAATCAAACCTTTACTAACTCTAGCTTTAACATTTAATGGAGAACTTTCTAAAATTATGTCAAAGACTTCTAAAGCTTTTTTAAAATTTTTTGGAGCTTCATAATACGTTAAAACTAAACCATATTCAACTAATAAATCTTCTTTTGAATTTTTAAACTTGAATCCAGTCGATCTTGTTGAATTTGCTAGCAACTGAATTGCATTTTGTGATAAATTGAAAGCTGATTGATAATTATGAATATGGATATAACTTTCAATAACAATACGATAAGCAAGAATACTTGTTTTACAATTTTGTAAAACTTCAGCCATGACTGCAAATAATTGTTCTTGTTTTAAAGCACCATCTTGTTCTGATTGTAATTTTTGAATTTCTTTTTCTTCTTCTGCTAATTCGGTGGAATCTTGTTGTTTTTTCTTTTCATCATCAACATCTAATTTGAAACGTGATAATTCTGATAAACTGTAAGAGTACAAAATTTGAGCCAAAGGTTCATTTTTGAATAAGCTTATAAAATCTTTGATGACATTAGGATCAATTGAAGAGATTTCTTCAAAATCTGACCAATCGAAATATAAAGTCCAAGCTGTTAAGGAGGAATGTTTGACAACAACCATACCATCAATCATGGTTTTGATTGATTGGAACATTTCACTTTTCTCACTATTTGGAGCGGCATTCAACACTTTAACTCTGTACCTTAGATACTGATCTTCATATTTTCTTCTTTCATCTGTATCATTGGTAAGATTGATCAATTCTTCATATAAACGAGGGATCTCAGAATTTTTGTAGAACTCCCAAGAGATGAGATTCAACTCTTCAACATTCTTAGTTTTCATTCTAGCTCTAGATAGCTTGCTTGAAACTTGAGAGTTCTCTCTTCTTAGTACAATGTCCAAGTATTCTTCGACAACTGATTGATAAGATTTTATCACTCCATCTGTAACACTCCCGAGCTTGCTGTCTGGTAAAAGCGCTTTCAAATATTCTTCGTACACTTCTTCTCCAGGATACTTTTTGAGGTATAGCTGTATATCCTTCATCAGCGCAGTCAATCCTTCTCCTGACTCTATCAACACTTCAGCATAATTACCAGCAAACTCGAAATAAGCCGCGTAATCACTCAAATTAGACGCAATCATGTTCCAACCTTTCCATGCAGTGACCTGTTTGGGATCCAGCTCAATTGCCTTCTTGTAAGCGGCAATTGCCTTGTCTATCTGCTTCAACAAATGATGGGACTTCCCAATAAACAAGTAGGCGTAGTAGTTCTGCGGGTCCACATTGAGAGCATCTTGGGCCAACTGAATGCAGTACTCCGGGTTCTCATCTGCCAGTGCCTTTTTTGCTGCCTTCAAGTAAGTTTTCGCAGACATTTCGGCTTGTGCTGGGTGCTAAAAAGTTGTCTTCGTTGTCGTAATTTGTAATTTGAGATTTTTTTATGAAATTAATCTGAAAACAAAGTGAATTTTTTTGATACACACCGCAGCGTTGTGAGCCCTGCAAAAGAAAAAAAGCGACACGCTTGAAAATAAAAATAAAAAAACGCGGTTTGATGTTTTGGCAGATAAATCTTCAGCTTTTAGCTACTAGAAAGAGACTGAAATAGCTCGAAGAACAGAAGAATGGCCAAAGCAGCTTCTACACCACGCAAGAGCATAACTAAGACTCAGACAGCAGGGTCTTCGGGGAAGAAACAGAGCTCCTTGCTGAACTTCTTCACGAAATCGTCTAAACCTCCAGTGATCTCTTCTGATCAAGACCCTTCCTTAAGCTCGTCTCCGCTGAAAGAATCCGCTACGAGCACTGCAAATACTACAGTGACTACTACAAACACATCTGCTGGTAAAGAAAATACTGATCCTGTGAAAATTGTCAATAAGAAATCTAGCAATATTTTTGCTCCTGCTCTTGCCACCTCTGATGATAAAGAAGTAACGGTAATTGATGAAGATGAAGTCATAGAAGATATTATACAACCTGTTGTTTCTGAAACACCAGCTTTATCCATTATAAAAAGACCATTAAAGGAAAACAATACCCCAATAAATAATAATGAACATCCTCAATCAAGTCCTACTAAAAAATCATCACTGAAGAAGAAAAGACCAAACTATTCAGAATTGACTGATGACAGCGATGATGATGATGATGATGATGATGATGACACTTTCAAACCAATTGTGAAACGTAAACGTAACAGAGTCGTGAATGATGATGATTTATCAGAAGATGAATTTGTTCCTGATGCTACTGCTGCTGGAGCAGAAAGTGATGATGATATTGATAACGATTTTGTTGTTCCTGATGATTTTGAAGATGATGAATTGAATTCTGGTGATGATGATGACGAACTTATTAAACTCTCCACTAAAAAACCTGCTAAATCAACACCAAAATCTACCATCAAATCCAAAACTTCAATTGCTTCTTCACCATTAACTAGCAAATTTTCTGCCAATTCAACATATAAATCTAAAAACTCTACTGCAGAATCAACTCCAATCAAATCAAACTCTTCAAAACCTGTAACTAAAGATCAAAAGTTTGCTAAACAAAATGAAGAACGTTACCAGTGGTTAGTTAATATTTGTGATGCTGAAAAACGTCCAGAATCACATCCAGAATATGATCCAAGAACTTTATATATTCCTCAAAGTGCTTGGAGTAAATTCACATCTTTTGAAAAACAATATTGGGAAATTAAATCAAAAATGTGGGATTGTATTGTCTTCTTTAAGAAAGGTAAATTTTATGAATTATATGAAAAGGATGCAATGATTGCTCATAATGAATTTGACTTGAAAATTGCTGGTGGTGGTAGAGCAAATATGCAATTGGCTGGTATCCCAGAAATGTCTTTTGATTATTGGGCAACTTCTTTCATTTCAAAAGGTTATAAAGTGGCAAAAGTTGATCAAACTGAAACAGGTTTAGGTAAAGAAATTAGAGAAGATGCTGCTCCTAAAAAGGGTAAGAAAGATGTTATTCAAAGAGAATTACAATGTGTTCTGACTGCTGGTACTTTGACTGAAGAATCAATGTTGAATGATGATATGGCAACTTATTGTCTTGCTGTTAAAGAAGACGTGGATCCAAATGATTCTAACGGGAAAATTTTTGGTGTGTCATTTATTGATACTTCTACTGGTCTAATCAATATCACTGAATTCAAAGATGATAGTGAATGTTCCAAACTTGAAACTTTAATTTCTCAAGTTAGACCAAGAGAGGTTATTATTGGTAAAAATAATTTATGTCAATTAGCAAATAGAATCTTGAAATTTAATTCTCAAAATAATGCAATCTTTAACATCATCAAACCAGATACAGAATTTTATGATTTTGATACAACTTTTGAAAAACTAACAAGAGGTGAATATTTTGAAGCTGAAAACTTAGATGATTTATCCAATTGGCCAAAGGTTCTAAAACAATTCTATGAAGAGAATAAAACCAGTGGGTTTTCTTCATTTGGTGGGTTATTGTGGTATTTAAACTCATTGAAATTAGATAAATCTTTGATTTCTATTGGTAATGTTGAAAATTATACCACAATTAGACCTTTAACAAATTTGGTTCTTGATGGTCAAACTTTACAAAATTTAGAGATTTTTGCAAATTCATTCGATGGCTCTGATAAAGGTACTTTATTCAAATTAGTTAATAGATCAATTACACCTTTTGGTAAACGTTTAATGAAAACTTGGGTTGTTCATCCACTTTTACAAAAATCTGATATAGAGATGAGGTTGGATACAGTTGATTTATTATTGGAGGATGGTGATTTGAAATCTACAATTGAATCTTATTTATCAAAACTTCCTGATCTTGAAAGATTATTATCAAGAGTTCATGCGGGTCAATTGAAAATTAAAGATTTTACAAGAGTCATTGAAGGTTTTGAGGAGATCTCTTCTTTATATCGAGCCTTAAGCTCAAGATTTGAACTGAAAGGTTCTTTAAAAACAATTGTTGATAACTTTCCAAAAGAGATTGATGATTGTTTAGTGAAATGGAGTGATGCATTTGATAGACTAAAAGCAAATGAAGAAGGTATTTTATTACTTAATAAAGGTGTTGATGAAGACTTTGATAAATCACAACAAATCATTGAAGATTTAGAAAATGAATTAAGCATGAAATTAAGAGAATACAGAAAACAATACAAATGTCAAGCAATGGAATATAAAGATTCTGGTAAGGAGTTATATACAATTGAAATGCCAGTTTCTATTAAAGTCCCAACTAGCTGGAAACAAATGGGTGCTTCGAAGAAAACTAAAAGATATTGGTCACCAGAAGTTGAACAATTATCAAAAACAATTGCAAGAGCAAAGGAATCTCATAGAATGTTAGAAGAATCATTGAAATCCAGAATGTATCAGAGATTTGATGTTGACTATGATGTTTGGATCAAATCAATCAATGCTGTTTCTAAAATTGATTGTTTGATATCTTTATCAAGAACCTCTGAATCAATTGGAACTCCAGCTGTTAGACCTGAATTTATTGAAAGTGAAGCAGGGCATATTGAATTTACTGAATTAAGACATCCATGTTTTAATTTAGGTGTCACTAGCTCAAAAGAATTTATTCCAAATGATATTAAATTAGGTGGTTCAGAATTTGCTAATTTAGGATTATTAACTGGTGCTAATGCTGCTGGTAAATCTACAGTTTTAAGAATGACATGTATTGCAGTGATATTGGCTCAAATTGGCTGTTATGTCCCATGTGAATATGCTAAATTAGTTCCAGTTGATAGAATAATGACAAGATTAGGTGCAAATGATAATATCATGCAAGGTAAATCTACATTTTTTGTTGAATTATCCGAGACAAAGAGAATTTTGGATAATGCAACACCAAAATCATTATTAGTTCTTGATGAATTAGGTAGAGGTGGTTCTTCATCAGATGGATTTGCCATAGCTGAAGCTGTTTTACATCATGTTGCGACACATACTCAATCATTAGGTTTCTTTGCAACACATTATGGATCGTTAGGTCAGTCATTTATTAATCATCCACAAGTTCAACCTTATAGGATGGCAATTTTAGTTGATGATGATTCAAGAAATATTACATTTTTATATAAATTAGAAGAAGGTGCAGCTGAAGGTTCATTTGGTATGCATGTTGCAGCTATGTGTGGGATTGATAAAGAAATCATTGATGCATCTGAAATAGCAGCAGAAGAATTTGAGCATACATCTAAATTAAGAAAAAACGATGAAGTTTTCACTGATTCAATTCCATTAGGATTACAATCGGATTTTGCTAGATTATTGAAAGGTGGTTTATGTAATAGAGAAGATGGTACAGGTGAAGGAGTACTAATTTATGATAAGCGTGTACAAAGGAATGCTTTGAAAAGTATATTTAACATGATTGAAGGTTTATAGTTATTTTATCTTTGGGTTCAATTAATTGACATATAATATTAGGAAAAGCTTTGTAGCATTTCAAAAACAAGAAAATGAAAATAGCACATTAAAAACAAAAAAGATGTATCATAACGGTCATTATATCTTTATGAAGTCTACTTATCTGTGATCAAGAAAGTTGTAGAACTTGAACTGAATTGAATTTTGGGAATCTGGCTTGTCATTTAAATTCTCAATTTTTGGCTGGATAGGTCTGTACTTCGATGTTGATTCATGTCTAAAAGTGTGCATTACTGGAAGATTGAGAAATTGTTTTGGTTCTGTGTTGAATGTATGCATCACTGGCATTACTGGGTGCTGAATGTTGCTGTTGTTATATGAATAATTTTGTTGTAAAGTTGTATCAATGCTGGTTGGAGATACTGGATATTGCAAAACGCTAATCTTTTGTGATCTTTGTTTCTTTTTTTGTTTCAACAACATCGGATCATTTGGTTCAGCTAAAATTATGTCATCAGCATATTTTGCAAATTGCTCTGTAGAAAACTGTGGTTTATAATAGCACAGTGAAAATTCATTAGGTTTTGGGGTTGGTTCTTCTAAAATTTTAATTGATTCTTGAACCCAGTCTCTTCCTTGGAAAGAAGTACTTTCTCTGGAGTAAATCTCTGGATTTAGGTTCAAAAACCCTTCTTTTTCAGTAAGTTCTTTATGTTTCTTCTCTTTCTCTTTAAATGAGAATTTGATACCTTGTTGACAAATAGCATCATATGAAACTTCTATCAAATGTAAAACTGAATTCTGTGGGTAAACATCTAGAGTGACTGTTTCCTCTGATTTATTATTACTCACCACCACGCCAGCAAAATAATTATCAAATTTCACTTGAGCTAAATCACCAATTCTTAAAGATCTTGGAAATGACTTCGTTATTGAATCATCTGATTTTCTGTGACTTTTGCAAAAAGGTTTATTATCTGAGTCAAAATAAACTCCTGCTGGTAGTGAGCAAGTACCATGAAATGCACGTGTACATTTTGGGCTTGAACATTGAAAGCAAGCACCTTTCTTAATATGACAGTAGGCGCATTTAAGATTTCTTCTGATTTGAGGAATATCTTCAATATTTATCACATTTTGATTCAAAATTGAAGTCTCAGGGACTGTCAGCGCACAAATTTTATGACAATACTTATTGTTGTTATCTTGACATGGTTTCAAAGAAAGCCAGTCATGTTTTAATTGTTTTATAGAAAATCTATTTGGGCATAATTGACAAACATTTTTAAATTCAATAGTTTTGATCTTTTTAGTTTTAGCTTTGCTTGAATCATCTGCGGATCTTGAACGCTTTTTGGACTTGAAGGACAATGTAGAGGCAAAATCAATTGACACAGATGTATCAGAATCGTCTTCAATGGTCTTTTCAATCATTGACTCGTCATTTGTTTCAATATTTGCAAGCTCTGATTCTGGATCCGGTTCACCTTTCACTCTTCTTATTAGTTTGGGAACATCGATTTCAACAGAATCACTAACACATAAGCATTTAGAAGTCTTTAAACCATATTCGAACCATTCTTCAATTGCGAAATTAACAGATTCAGCTAAATTATAACCATAATTCATACCGGCATGGTAACCATAAGGAAAAGTGATCATAAATTCTTGTTCATTATGGACAATTCTGTTTACTTTCACGCCCTTTGACTCTAAGAATGATGGAGACACTAAAAAGGTTTTATGTCTTAGGAAATCCGGACAAACAGCATATTCTTGAGGGAAAGTCTCCTTCATAACATCATCAAATTTTTGTTTGTATTTTTGAGGGATACTGTACCATTGTTTAGGAGCACCAAAATGTAAGTAGTTGATTGAATATAGATCTTGGTCTTCTAAATGCCATGAAAAAGTAGCTTTCCATAGTCCTGCATAAAGATAAGCGTCATTAACACCTGGTAATTTATCATCCATATAATCCAACAAGTTAGGTAAACAAGAAACATTCCAAATCTTCATATCGTCATTGAAAACACTACCTAGCATATCCCCACCATATATTGGTTCTGCATAAGTCAGACCTTTCCAGTAACTCTTCTCTAAAAACTCACATCTTTCTTTAGTAAATTCTGATGTGTCAATATTATAATCAAAGTTCTCATATAAAGATTTGTCTTGATGATTCTTATTATTCAGTATTTTCTTGTTGATTTTTGCTCTTTGTGGGTCATTCTTTCTGATCTCGCCTCTTGGAGCAGGTGGTTGGTAATTTGGTTGTTCAGATAAACTTTTCCATTGAACTATATTGAAAGTTCTTTTCTTTTCAATATTCTGTTGACAGAAAACACCAGAGCCACCACTGATATGCTGAACAATTGGGTTCTTGATCTTAATAGACATAAGATTCTCTGTTGATAGTTTTGGTAGAACATTGATCCATTCTTTAGGTGGGATCACTTTAACAATACCAGATTGCATACCATAAGAGTTGATGGCCTTGACGTATTTCTGGAAATCTTTGAACTGATCAAAAGTGGGTTTAAAAACAGGAACGCCACCTTCCACCTCGTCTGGTATAATTAAAGCGTAGATATCTGATCCGCTCATTGATGGCTGTTGTCTTCTTTACGGAAAAGACTAGTGTGCTGTAATTATTAAAAAAAAAAAAAAAAAAAAA
>JAJLVW010000086.1:0-21541 GCA_030570535.1 Starmera pachycereana
TCCTAATAAAAATAAGATAAACAAACAAACAAAGAAAAAGGAACCGGCAGCATGGAGTCCTCGCTGCTTCTCAAAACGAACGAGATCATCAAGAAGAAGAGTCTTGTTTCTTTAAAGATTCAGGAGAACAAACAGCTCACTTCAAGACTAAATAACGAGAACAAACATGGTCAAGATAACAAGGACAAATTGAAATCTCTACAACTACGAACTCAATACTATGAGGCTCAATGGAGCATTTTAGAAGCACATCATCAACTCAATGTCATAAGGTCTAATCAATTAACATCCACATCATTAAATTGGAAAGAAGATCTACTAAATCTGAAAACAACAGAAGCTACTTTAGAAAATTTATACTTGGAATATCAATACCTAATGAAGAAATTGGATTCAAATGAATCCATACTTACCACAGAACAAGACTTTATCAATCAAGACATAAATTCAATGATTACTACCACTACAATTCAAAAGAAAAAATCAGATGAAGAATTTTTTATCAATTTAAAACCTTTAAAATGTATCTCAAGATCTAAACAGTATAAACTAATAAACACTCGTGACAACTCAACACCAACAAAACAATTACAATATACAACTGTGGAAAGAATAACATTACCGGAAAATATGAAAACTAATAGACAAAAATGGGAATCTGTTAAAAGTTCTCTTAATATTGATATTAAAGTTAGAAATAATAGATCTAATTCTTTACCTGGTTCAATTGATTCAGGTTTTTCACATCATGATTTAGAGAAAAATGTGAAACAATTATATCAACAACCAAGCTATAAAACAAAATTGAAAAATACCAATAATGGAAGAAAATTTAATCTTAGACATTTTATCTCACATGAAACTGGTTTAAAAGTTAAAACCCAGGATTTTGATGATGAAGAATCTGTTTATATTAAAGATTCGGAAATTTTAGACTCACCAAATTCAAGTTTTATAATACCCAAAGAAGAAAATGAAGAAGAAGATGATGATGAAGAAGAAGATTCATTTAATGATTCAACAAAAATTGATACCTCACAACAAGAACAAGAAGATAATACAACTTTTATCAATGGAATTGATACAATTTTTGAGTCGAAGTTTAAAGAAAACAATTGTCATTTTACCAGATTAAATTCAAACCCTTCCCTTAAAAGAGCAAATTCTTGTAATTCAATCTTTTCAATTCAATCAAAATCAAATAAACAATTTCAATTCCATTCTAAGATAGATAATAAACAACAAACTTTAACTTGGCTCAACCAATTTAGATCATCAGCATTGTCATCTAACTCCAAAATCTCAAACGAATTTGTCAAAGTTTCATTAAACAACAATTCTTCCAACAATTCCAAATCTTTATTATCAAACCTTGTTAATCCAATACCCATACCTTCAACCACAACCACAACCACAACCAGAACCACAACAATACCCAGTAATTCAACACACACATCACCACCATCACTATCAACTTCATCATATAATTGGCAATCAATATTATCAACAATTAAAACTAAGTCAATTTTATCATCATATAATCAAGTCACATCAGAAGTTGGTAAACAGATTTCAATCCCTAAAGCAACAAAAATACCTTCTATTCCCATTACCAAAAATACCGGTGCAACAGTTTTAACAATTGGTCCAAATAATTCAAAATTTTTAAAAATTGGTGATGAGTTAGGTCAAAGTTTTGTTCAAACTAGTGAAATTAATTATGATGTTTTAAAAGACGCATTAAGTAATAACTTTTGAAATCTACATCTTCATAATATTGAAGTTTGATTGGAAATGTTTATTCAAATTTATCATCATTTAATTTTTTCAATTTTGATTTTTTAACAACTCCAACTTTTAGCACTCTTTTCAAAATTTTTTTATCTTTGAAAAAATTGGTTTTGAGAGTTGGTTTTTTACCTAATGATGTAACTGATGAAGTTGATCCAGATACAACTTTATATGATGTTGAATAAGTAACTTCATTATGTTTATCAAACTGATCATCTTGGAAAGATTTGAAAGATTTAATTGAAGAATGCGTTTTAAATGCTGGTAACTCATCATCATCTTCTTCTTCTTCTTCTTCTTCTTCTTTTTCTTTTTCTGTAAGATCAACTGATGATGGTTTTTTCAATTGTGAAGAAATTGAGATTATTGATTTTTGTTTTAATGTGAAAATATCATCATCACCTTCATCATCATCATTAAAACCATGTTGAAACATAGATTTTTGATTCTTGAGTTCAATTTGTTTACTTGAATCTTCATGTAAAAATGAAAGTGCATTTTGTACTGAAGTTTCTGTTAATACAAATTTTCTTTTAACTTTTTTAGGATTTTGAAATTCATTTTTCTCAATTAATAAATCTTGTTCATCATCATCATCATTATCATCATTATCTTCTTCTTCTTCTTCTTCAATTTCTTCTTGTAATAATCCATCTTCTTGAAAATTAAAAACATCTTTTTGAGAATTTTGTGAATCTTCAGTTATTGATTCAAAAAATGCTTTTGATTTTTTATTTGACATTATTTTTGATAATTTCTCATCAGCTAAAAATTTATCCTTTAATCTTTGATTTTTCAAAATATTATATTGTCTCAAGATATCATCTTCTTCATCTGAAATATTCAAATCCATCGCATTTCTAACACCTCTTCTTCTAAAACCTCCATTATGAATATCATTCAAAACTTTATGAACCATTCTTTCATCATTTAATAACTCTTCTTTCATAATTAATTTATTAATTTCAGTTTGATTAAAATTTTGTTTTGTTAAATCATCCAACATTTTTTCATCTTCTGAATTTGCTTCATCTGAAAATTCTCCATCAGCTCCACCAATTCCTGCCCATTCATCTTCTGATTCTTCAGCTTCATTTTCAAAAATTTTATCAACTCCAACTTTTTTCATTTCTAATTTTTGACGTTTAATTAAATCTTCCTTTAATTTTTGTTTTTCTCGAAGTAATAACAATTGTTTTTTACGTTCTTCTAATTGTTCCTCTGTTTCTTCTTCTTCTTCAGCTTCAGCTTCTTCATCTTCGTTATCACCTTCACAACCTTCTAAATCATTTTCTAATTTAGATTTTTTGAACAATCTTCTTTTCTTTGAATGTGTGGTGATTTCTTCTTCTTCTTCTTCTTCTTTCTCTTCTTCAACCTGTTTAACTTCATTCTTATCAAAAATTTGAGAAAATGGTTTATTTTGAGATACTGGGAAATTAAAAGAATCTGTTGTTTCTTGAGTATTCAGTTCAGATGAAACTTCTAATTGATTTTCTGTATTCAAACGTAATTTTGCAAAAATATCACCACTATTTATTTTCAATAATTGAGGTGCTTGTAATGATGATTCTAATTGTGATTGTGATTGTGATAGATTACCACCAAATGATCCAATGTTTACTGGATCACCACTTTGTGATTGATTTGAATTGAATCCAATTGTATTATTCTTATCTTCATCTTCTTCATCTTCATCATCTTCAAATTTAGTTTTCTTGGATTTCCTTCTTTTATGAATTTCTATTTCTTGATCTTCTTCATTATCAATTACTTGATTCAAATTTGGTAAATCCATCAACTGATCATTTGCCTCATTTTCTTCATCTTCATCTTCTTCTTCATCATCTTCTTGTTCTCCTTCATCATTATCATTCTCACTATCAGGAACATCATCAACTTCACTATCATCAACTTCATCCTGATCATCATTTGATTCATAATTTCCTTCTTCTTTTAATTTTTGAATTTTTAATTCTTTTTCTTTAGTTTTCCTATTATTTTCTAATTCTCTTTCTAACCAATTTTCAACTTGATCTTGATCTTTTTGTAATTCTAAAATCTTTAAATCATATTCTTGATTTTTTTCACCAAATTGTTTTTTCAATTGAATTTTATTTTTTTTATTTAAATTTAATAATAATTGTTTTCTTGAATTTGATTGTTTTGAAATTGATCTATTTTTTAATTGTTTTTTACTAAATTTACTTTTAACTTCTAATCTTGTTGTTTTAGAAACTTTAGATTTCAATTCAGTATCACTATCATCATCATCATCACCTGAATTTTCTCCAGCTTTTGAATCATCATCTGAATCTAAACTTATGATTTTTTTATCATTTTTAGATACTAAATCTTGTAATTTTTGTTTATAATTAACAATTGAAATTGGTAATTTTGGTTCTTTTGGTTTATTTGCTTCTTCAATTTTTTTCAATTGTTCAAGTTTTTCATGACTAAATTGATTTAAAACATCAATCTCATTTTCATTTTTCAATGGGTTTGGTTCTTCTTTAACAATTGGATTTGATTTTTTTTTATTGTTTAATAATTGAAGAAACATTGATTTATCAAAAGTTTTCTTTTTATGGATTTCATGTCTAATTTCTTTACTTTCATCATAATTATCTTCTTCTCCAGAATAATTCTCTTCATTTTCAAAAACCTGATCATTTTTGATATCATTAAATAATTGATCTTCTAAATCATTTGATTTTTTAGAATTTGCTTCTTTTAATAATCTTTCAGCTCTTTTCTTAGCTGCTAATTCCTTGATTTTCAATTCTCTTAATTCTGCAGTAGTTAATTTTAAATCAGATTTTTGATCATTTGAAACAGATTCTTCATTTTCAGAATCGGATTCATCAACAAATAATCTTGATGGTTGCTCAATCTTCTGGGTTGTGTCATTATGGTCATCAGTTGTTGGTGCAGTAGAAGGATGATTTGAGATTGAAGTATTTTCGTCTTCATCTTCAGAATCAGTGAAAATTAAGTCTTTTTTTTTTTTATTCTGTTTCACTGGTAGTTCATCTTCGTGATCCACATGTGTTGAAACGATCTCCTGTGTTTGATCTTGTATTATCTTTTGAGTTTGATCAATTTCTAGTGTTTGAGTTGGAACAACATCTTCCACAATTTTCTGAGTTTCAGTTGCTATTATTTGTGTATCATTCAACTGAGTAGAAATCTTTTGTGTAGGCTGTTGCGACTCTGTAGTGTGGTGTGTCTCTAGAACGTCATCTTGATCTATTATTTTCTGAGTATCTGAATCATCAGCCTCTTGTTCTTTCTCAACAATTTCGCCATTCAATCTTCTTCTAACACGATCCAACACTGCATTGGCACTAAATAAATCAGGATTCACATCAACCTGACTAGCAACTGGTCTGTTATCTTCTTCAGATTCACTAGATTCGCCACTGGAATTTTCAAAAAGTCCTTTCTCAACTACATGAAGCTCAACAACTTTCTTGAATGTCTTTGGCCGCACCGACTCCACGTCCAACTGCTCCAACAAGTCCATTCTGCCTCTGTTTCTGCTGTTCTACTAAACTGTAAACAAAAAGACGCGTCTTTCAATTTTTTTTTTTTTGGGCTTTATTTTCAGTAATTTTTATAGTGCTGTTGGCTCTACCATTTTTATTTACTTTCCAATATTAAAACCACCAAATTTTACTAAACTTTACAAATTAAACCACTAGAAATTGTTTAGAATGTAAAACAGATGGCAAGCAAAGAGATTGTTGGATATGTTGATTTTAATTTCTTATGTTTTTTTTTATTTTTTTTTTGGTAAAATTTGGAGTACAAAACGCTACGATTTGAAATAAATAGAAAAAAAAAAAAACTTCACAAGTAAACTAATTGGTTCTAACTGTATCAGTATATCACTCCATAAATCATTTAATCAAAATCAGCTTTTTCAAAATTGTGTAAACTGGGCCGGTCTGAATTGTCTCTTGATTCATCACAAATTGGATCCAACTTTTTCAAACAACCTATCATGATGTTTGTAAAATTGATAAGATCTTGGAGGACTAATCTTTAGGTGTTGATGCAGCTTTCAATATCAGTGTTGTTTAATCATTAAGCTGCAGGCTTTTTAAATAAGGAAGGTGTATTAATCGATGGAATCACTTCTCTCTAAAATTGGTTCTTCATAATGTGGAGGAGGTACATAAAATATTCAATTCATGATTAAATTTTTTGGTCACTATCATCTCCAAAGAGTGTTTATAAATACAGTTATATGAGCTGGTTTCCACTAGTGCCCACTCCATATAAATATGAGAGAGGAATAAAACAATTTGAATTACAATTAGTTACCCAGACGGTTTTGTGCCATTTGCCGTTTTAATCAAACTGTAGCTTTAGTGTGTTAACAGTTAGAGTTCTAGACTGTTGATCAACTTTGAGTTTTGCTGAAGCTTTCAGACAACTTACTGCAGGGAAATTGCAGATGCTAAAATTAACATAGAAGCTGCTGCAAATAGCTGCTCAAATAATTCCGCTTCTTTTTAATTTCTTTAATCCCTCCATCAATTAGATCTATTATTTTAATCATTTGGTGTTGAATGCATCAGTTCATCTTTTTTATCCGGAAGCTACACATGCTGTAATTACTCTTTAAAGATCCTACATGTAAGTCTGTTAAGAACTTCTCTTTGAAAAGTTGTTTATTATTAAGTTTCCTTAAAACTACAAATTCTAACTTGAATTTAATGCAAATCAAAAATTAGTATTATAGCATGTGAATCTATAAAGTGGATATCAATTAATATTGAAATTTGAGATTTGTTGTAAGGGGACTACAACACCAGTCACTCACTAATAAACTTTTCTTGAATCAGTAGAACAAATTTCCTTGATTTTATTGGAGTCTTCATCTTAAATGGGCAAAGTCTTGAATTATCTCTCAATATTAATTGATAATATTTTATATGATTTTTAGTGTTAATTTTATATTAAACTAGATTATAAGCTGGTTCCCAACTTATTGAACAGCAGTACTTTATTTCTATTTTTTTTTTTTTTTATTGAATTCAAGGTCTTTTGATAAGGAAGGCATTTCAATTATTGGAGTTTCAATTGTTTTTGGAATTGTCAGCTAACTTCATAAGCTGGTGGAAGAGTTGATGTCAAATTTCGTGTTGGCTTTATGATTCTTTCAATATTTTTTTGGCTTCTCTTTCTTAACTATAAGTGTAGATTTAGTAACTATTTCAGTAATCAAGTTACATGATTCATCTGTTTTTTTTTAATAACACTCAGTTCAATAATGTGCTTGCCATTGCTCTCAACTCTTACTAACAGACCAACTGGTGTTGATGAAGTCAACTTTGAAAGTAGAGAATGGGAAATTGGTACAGACACACTTTTGCTCACTATTTTTCTGTCTGTCTATGAGATTACATAACTTATTATGTTTTTTGTTGTGTTTTTTTTCAAATTCATGTTTTTCTCAACATTGAAAACAACTTTCAACTGTTTTGAAGACGAGTTTAAGAAGAAGCTGGACGTTGCGAAGATGCCATCGTTCGACTATCCGAGCACCAGTGCTTTGACACCGGGCACTCTTGCCAAAAGAGGCGCAGCGATAGCAGGCCTGTTGCGAAATTACAAGATTGCACACCAGAAAGTGGCAATGGATGTGGACTTGGAGAACCATGTTGTTTTGGGGACCACAGAGATCATGGTTATCCCTAGCGAGTCGACTTTGAAGAAAGTGGCTTTTGATTGTCGTCAGATGGAGATCTTGGACGTGCTTGTGAACAATAGAAGAGCTAAATATGTTTATAATGATCCACTAAGGAAACAATTTGATGAATTCACGAATAAAACAGGCATAGACCAATCTTTATATACAGATATACATCAGCATCATTTCTTGAAAAACAAATTGGGGAAACTGTTTAGTGGAGAGAACACCGAGGAATTGATTGTGTTTATGCCTGAAAAATTGAGATTAACATTACAAGATCCCTCTGCAATCCATACTTTTTCTACACCATCGTTTAAAGACTCACCAGGAAGTTATAGAGCTTCAACTGCTAATGAATCAATTTATACTCCAGTCTCAATTAAAATTCAATATAAACTTAAAAACCCACAAACTGGTATTCATTTTGTTGGTGGGAAAAATTCAAATCTAAGTAAAACAGAATGGCATGCATACACTTCCAATTCTGATTTCAATGTCAGTGCATCATCGTGGGTGCCCTGTATTGATAGTTTGTGGGAAAAATCAACTTGGGAATTTGAAATAAGTGTACCTCAAACTTTAAAAGATATTGGCAACCCAAAAATCATTGGAAGTCAACCAAAAAAACCATTGAATAATGAAGATGATGAACAAATTGAGGATGATGAAGGTGAAACCAGTGCTGATATTTTAGTTGTAGGTGGTGATTTCAGTAATCAAAAAGAAACTGCTCATCACATTGATTTATCTAAAAAATTAGTTTTATTTTCAATTTTCAATCCAACTTCTGCTCATCATGTTGGTTGGGCAGTTGGTCCTTTTGTTCAAGTCCCATTGATCAATTTACAAGAAGAAGAAGAATCTGAATTAAATGAGGAAAAGGATACAACTGCTGTACCTTCAAGTATTTATTGTATGCCTTCTGAAAGAGATGATGCTGTCAATTCCACTATTTTCCTTTATAAAGCTATTGATTTTTATTCAAGAGAATTTGGTTCGTTCCCATTTACTAGTTATGCTTTGGTATTTGTTGCAAACATGGATGCTGATGTAAATGGATTTGCTGGATTATCACTAATAAGTAAGAAACTGCTTTATTCTCCAAATGCAATTGAGCCAATTTATCCAACCACATACAAATTAAGTGTTGCATTATCTGAACAATGGTCAGGAATTAATGTTGGTCCTTTTAGTTTTAATGATATTTGGTGTACTATTGGTATTTCCCATTTTATGGCTTTACAATTCATTAAAAAATTAATGGGATTAAACGAATATAAATTTAGAATTAAAAAACAATCACAAAGAGTTTGTGATGAAGATATCGGGAAACGTCCATTAGCTGATCCTTTTTTCAAATTCCCAATTTCTATAAATGATTTAAAATTTATTGAATTAAAGGCACCAATGGTGTTATTTATTTTAGATAGAAGAATGACAAAAACTGATAAATCTTTTGGTTTATCAAGAGCTATCCCAAAAATTTTTTTACAAGCAATGTCTGGTGATTTAAATAATAGTTCTTTAAGTACAAGACATTTCCAATATACTTGTGAAAAAGTTAATCATAATAGATTAGATTCCTTTTTCAAAGAATGGGTTTATGGATCAGGTGTTCCAATTCTTCATGTTACTCAAAGATTTAACAAAAAGAGAATGTTTGTTGAAGTTCAAATAAAACAAGTTCAAAATCAAGAAACTAAACCTTATCAACCAAGATCAGATACATTTATTGATGATGCAAGGTGTGAATTAGAAACAATTGAAGTAAAATCAACAACTCCAACTTTTTTTACTGGACCAATGACTATTCGTATACATGAAGCTGATGGTACCCCTTATGAACATATAGTTGAATTAAAAGATCAATTTGTTAAGTTGGATGTTCAATACAACACAAAATATAAAAGATTGAAGAAAAGTCAAAAAGATATCAAAAATGAAAAAGAAAGAGCAGAAAGACAACAACAAGAAGAAGAAGTTGTTTTATTACATTGCCTGGGTGATATTTTACAAACTGAACAAGAAAAAAAAGATTGGGGGATTATTGATTGGAGTAAAGATCAAAATGTTGCAATGGTTTCTGAAGCATTTGAATGGATTAGAATTGATTCTGATTTTGAATGGATTGCTAAAATTTATATCAAACAACCCGAATATATGTATGCATCACAATTACAACAAGATCGTGATATTGAAGCACAACTTGAATCAATTGATTATTTTGCTGAAATGAAAGGAGGTTTATATTCATCAATTTTAACAAGAATTTTAATGGATGAAAGATATTATTTTGGTGTTAGAATGGAAGCTGCAATGGCAATGGCAAAATTAGCTACAAAAGAAAGTGATTTTTTAGGAATGAAACAATTATTAAAAGCTTTTAAAACTTTATATTGTTTTACAAATTCTGATATTCCATTACCAAATGATTTCCAAAATTTTTCAAATTATTTTGTTAAAAAATCAATTTATCAAGCTTTATCAACTGTTCAAAATGAAGATAATGATTGTCCTTTACAAGTTAAAAGATTCCTATTGACAATCCTAAAATATAATGAAAATTCTAAAAATCCTTATTCTGATGCTTTTTATATTGGTCATTTAATTTCATGTTTAACAAATTCAATGATTTCAAACCCATTCATAACAAATATAATACAAATGAATGATGAAAATCAAGAGTTTGTGAAAGAAGCAATCAGTGAAATAACAAGACATCAAAAATTAGATGAATGGATTCCATCATACAATTCTATAGTTGGTGTTGTTGCATTACAGGAAAAACTAAAATTGGAAAGAAAAGGATTACTCAAACTTGATCCAACAAAATTATTATTACATACAAGATCAAATTTCCCAGATGATATTAGAGTTAATTCTTTTAAAGGATTATTTCAAATTGGTGGGTTGAAAAATAAAGAAATTTTACATTATTTTTTTTTATTGACTCAATTTGAGAAAAATGAATATTTAAAATATCAATTTATTAGCTCTTTTGCAAATTCATTTGGAAGTGCAATAATTGATGGGTTTTCAAAAGATTTGGATGAAGAGGAATTGAATAAAGATATCAAACTACTAATAGCAGAAGAATTGAAAAATTCAAATAAAGATAATGGATTGATCATTGTGGAAGAAAAAGCTAGTGATCAATTTAGTTCAAGAAAAGATCAAGCTGCTAAAACTTCATTGAAAGGTATAATTGATTTAATTAGAAGAGATTTTGGGAATTTTGAATCTTTGAAAAATGAAATTTGGTCAGCTTTACAAAATCCTTTATTTAGTTTATCTCAAAAACGTATTTTATTTGATATTGTTTCAATTGTTTATCCAGCTTATGATTCATTACTAATAAAATTTCCAACACCAAGAGATAAAAAACTTGTTGCCACTAGATCTGGTTCAACTAACATTATTTTAAAAAGAGAAGGACAATTTAAAATCAGTCTTTCTAAAAAATTAGTTATAACACCATCACCAAGTACACATTCAAGAACTAAATCTTTAACAAAACCAATAATTAAATTATCAGCTAAATCCTCAATTAATAATACCCCAGTATCATCAACACCATCAACAGTTTTATTGAAAAATAATAATTATAAACCAAATATCTTGAAAATTAAAAATCAACCATTACGTTATGTTTGTATATCAAATAAAGCAAAAACAATTACAGTTTCATCAACTCCAATTCAACCTGTTGGGTCTGTTATTGATCCACCAAAACCAAAATCAAAACCAAAACTGAAATTAGTTTTAAAAGTTAATCCAAACAAATAGTTTATATATAATGAATGAATTCAAAAAAAAAAGAAGAAGAAAAAAAAAAAAAAAAAAAAAAAAAAAACATAGATCTACAATTATGAATCTTAATGAACCATTATAATAATATTCATGAACTATATATATATATAACTTTTGTAAAAGTAATGTAATGTATTTATCTTCCTCCTTCTCCTTATTATTCTTCTATGGTATAAATAAAATGCATAATTAATATAATAAATCAACTATAAATACCTTGAGTTAATAATTGGAATTGATCATATAATCTAGTATAAACACTTCCCAAACTTTTAGCAACCAAAAAATTCTCAACAAATGAATCACATTCAGTTTCAGATAAATGTAATTGAAATCTTTGTCTAAATTGAACACTTGTTTGTTCACCACTTTTAAAACAAGGTAAATTACTATCTTTTTGCATTAATTCCACCATTGTGACTAATAAATCAGCATTTTTACGTAATGATTTAAATGCTTCTTTTGTATAATTTTTATAATTTTGGAAAGGTTCACCATCAATCCCACCTAATAATTCAACATATTCAAAAGTCAATTTAAAAGGAGCAGCTTCAAATCCAACAGAACCTGGTGAATTTGATAATAAAAATCCAAAATCAATATGAATTATATGACCTTCATTATCCAGCATTATATTACCATTATGTCTATCTTTAATTTGTAATAAATAACAAATTATGGAATATGCTGCTAAACTTTTAGCAAAAGAATCTTGTGCTCTTTTATATTTAGTTGAATTTGGATCACCAAAGACTCTTTCAAAATGTTCGTTTAATGAACTAATTGTACCTTTTGGATTTTCACCATTTTCTAATGAAATTTTTGTTAATGATTTTTTAATTGAATGAATTGATAATGCATTAGTTATAGTTTCAACTAATCCTGTATTTGCACTTGTAATTAAAATTCTCATTCTTTTAACCCAAACTGGAACATTATTATTTCTCCAAATAGTTGACATTGCTTGAATTAGTTGTGAAGCAAAGGCTTCTTGTCTTAAATCATCACCAGTTTTAGCAATAACTGAACATAAATCCCAATTTTCTAAATGACCAAATTCACTACTTCTACGAATCCTCTCTTTTTTAGTTTCCCAATCTTCACCTAAATATGCAGTTGAATTTTTAGAAGAAACACCACCTAATTTTAAATCATTTTCTAATTTTCTTTCACCAGCAGCACCATGAATTGCTTCTAAATCTTTATAACCAAAATGATCTTGGAATGATTGCATTGATGTAATGATTCTTGCTTTAATTGCAGTTGTTTGATCGATTGGTAAAGTATTTGAAGATGAATCCAATTGAGATAACATAACAGCAGCAATTCTCATTTGAGTTGCTAAATCAGAAGGATTTGAAGAATCACTGAGATTAAAATTATAATGAGAACTAAAATTTAAATCTGGAGTTCTTTCATCATTAATGATTGGAACATTAGTTGATGAAGCAACCAAAACTTCATTTTGGAAAGTTTCAATTTCTGATCTATTTGATAATTTAACAATTGATAAATCACCTAAATCAGCTTCAGCAATTTTATTTGTATAAGTTGACATTGATCCATTATTATTATTTTGTCTTGAAGCAAGATTTTGATCAACATTATTTGAACTTGGTTGAATACCTAAATCAAAAATATAAGAATTTGTTGGTTTTTCATGTAATAAATGAATATTTTCTTCACTTGAAGGATCAAAATCTAAACCATCATTTAAATATTCAATTAATAATAAAAAAGGGACTCTTTCAGCTGAATTTAAAACTGCAGCTTCATTTGCAGCAATTTGTAAAACTTTATGAAATTTACCTCTTCTATTTGGTGGTAATAAAGTTGGAATATCAACTTCTGCAGGTAAATCTCTATTCATTAAAGATAATTCAGCTCTAAGTGAGGATAATCTTGCTTCTTGAGGAACGGCACTTAATCTAATTGAAATTGTTTGTAAAGCAAATGCAAATTGAGTTTCACATCTAAAATAATTTGATTTTAATAATTTTATTTTAGCAGTTGTTGACATTAAAGATGGAGAAATGTTTCTAATATTTGCACCATGAGACCCAGAAACTTTTCTTCCTCCTCTTAACTTTTGATTTAAAAAAGGACTTGAATATACTGAATTTGTTGGAGATGAAGGTAAATTTGCAGCAGAATTTGCTCTTTGTAAATCTGGCATTGATAATGAGTTTTGATCATTTGGGAAACCATGAGTTAAAATTGGAGAAGATGCGGTTGATATATCACTTGTTTCATAGAATTGATTGTTTTTAGTGTTATTTAAAATATCACTAGCAAATTTATTTCTTCTTTTTTGCATAAGATTATTTTCAGGGAAACTATCAACTCTATCAAAATTCAAACTATTTTCATCATTTTCATTTGGTAAAGTTTTTGGTAGTTGTTTTCTATAAGATTCATCAATAGAAGTTCTACGTTCCACAGTATCATAATGATTATCCAATCTCCCTGAATTTCTTAAAGTATTTTTCAAAGTTAAATTATCCGTCAATTTTGTTTTATAATTCTTCATCAATTCAAAAACAAAGCTTTTCTGTTTCTTACCTTGAGATTTAGCAATTGGAGCAATATATTCACTTAATTGAGGTAAACCAAATGATGCAATCATAGCAGAACTTAGCACTATACAAGGTGCGATATTTTCTCTAAATTTATTTGAAGGAGGTTGACCAATATTGAAAAGAATGTATTGTAGAGAGTTCAACAGTCTTCTTGCACTTTGGAAGCTGTAACTGTTTGGATCATCTGATAGATCTGTTAGATGTGCTTGTAAATACCAAAAAGTTAATAAAGCAAAATGAGGATGTTGAGTTGAAAGATCCAAAAGTAAATCTTCCAATGCCATTGATTCTGTTTCCATTGTGACCAAGATTTGACATAGTTGTGGTATGAAAAAGGACAAATCTTCAAACTTGAACGTTCTTAGTTTTGAACATAAATGATGATGAATTCCAATATTAGAGGCGTATCTTTTGAGGTAAGCAATGCAGGTAAACAACGAGCATTGTGGCGACTCTATGAATCTGAAGAGCATTGCGTTCCCGCTTTGTTCCATTGTGTCGTTTCCGTTGTTGTGTCACTGCTTCAAATGTCTAATTAATCAACCAACTTGTTTTGTTAAATTTTAAGTCAATCTGTTCAGTTTTTTTTTTAAAAACAAAAAATAAAAAATAAAAAAAAAAAACACAGTCAGTCAGTCAGTCGGATGTGCTAAATTACACTTCCCAACATGAAATTAAAAAATTAAACAAAATAAAAGAAAAGGAAAAGAAAAGAAAAGAAACTCTCCGATAAAACAGAAAATTTGTTGCTGAATTCACCAATAGAAAAAAACTTTTTCTCAACACTTGTGGATATAAAAAACTGCTTGAAACGGAAAGTTTGGCAAAAAAATAATGATTTTTATTACTGAATTCGGCAGTTTTGGCAGAAACTTTTACAGATTTTTGTTTTCTTTTTTCCCCAAAATAGAAAATATAGAATTTAAACATAAAAACATGAATTGCACAAAAGTTTTTGAATCATTTTAGCAGTTGCCAGCTATTCATTTCTTTTTAGATCAATTATTGAATCTTGTTTTTCTGACTATGAAAATAAAATAAAAGAAAAGAAAAGAAAAGAAAAGAAAGAAAAAAAAAAAAAAAAAAAAAAAAAAAAAAAAAAAAAAAAAAAAAAAAAAAAAAAAAAAAAAAAGTCCGTTTGATTATATCTTTTTATGCTCAAATCTTTTAAAAACAAATAAACAGTTATTTCTTTTTCTTTTTCTTTTCTCCATCTTTATCATCTTCATGTTTTCTCTTTTTCTCCTTTTTCTCTTTAACTAAAGAACTCTCATATTTCTCTTCTTCTGGTGCAACATATTGTTTCAATTTTTCTTCATCTTTTAAAGCTTTATTCTCAGCCTGTTTAATCTTTTTTTCATCCAACTCTTTTCTTTTCTTTTCAGATTTTTTAAGGAAATATTCACCACTTTCAATTTGTAAATCAATTTTTCTAGGTAATTGAGCAGGTGGGAATGGTGTATAAACTTTCTTCTCTTTCTTTTTACCTTGTTCATCAATACTTTGTTTAGATTTCTTACGTTGGACGTTCTTCTTCTTGAACATTGGTAAGAATCTTGACCAATCTTCTTGAGCTAATTCTGGTTTTTTCTGTAATTCTCTTTTAATCATTAATTCTTTAATATGATAGATTGGATGTATGTTTTTCATACAATCCTCAACAATTTTTCTAACTTCTTTTAGTCCCTTATATGGACCCATAGCACTAACGGTGTTACCTTGGACCAAAATATAACATTTAGTTAATAATTCCAAAGCTTTTAAAGTATTACCATTTGGTCCCACCAATCTTTGTCTTCTTTTAACAAATCTGTCCTTATTAGCAACAAAGTTACCAATTTTAATAATATCACACGCGTTATCATCTTGTAAAATCTTTACAGCTTGAGGAAATGGAACTGATCTAGCTAATAATTTAATTAAATCTCTTGCTTTTAAAATAATTGCAGGATCAAAAGTTTTTCTTGTTGTCTTAACAGTCATTGAACCTTCCACTAAATCAAGGGTACATGCAATGTGATGTGTTTGTAATGCTTTAGTTACATCCCCCCAAACTTGTTTCAAATAAACTTCACGATATTTAGGAAATAAAGTGACAAAAACAGACTCTTCTGCAAATGCTTGTCCTGAACCGTTATCTTCTGGTTTGAACTCGTCGATTTTCCACTTGTCGATGTCTGGAGTATCCCACGGTTTGTCTTTGTTGTGATGTGAAACCATTTTTTGTTCTTTTGTGTGTTTTTTTCAATTAATTTTGTAGTTTATTAAAAGATTTTTTTTTAAAAAAATTTTTTCTATTAAGAAAAAAAAAAAAATAAAAATAAAAAAAAATTAAAAAATTATAAAATTAAAAGAAAAAAAAAAGCTTTAAAGAACTAGATGAAAAGCAAAGCAATTTTAATAAACAAATTAAAGATCTAAAATGAACAATAAATTAAAAAAAAACAAAACTATCAAAAAAAAATCAGTTAAAAAGACGAAATCTGCAGCAAAATCTGCAGTTTCTAAAATCCAGAAATTAGAAACCAAAATTGATTTATTTGATATAACAAGAAGTTTAAGAACTAAAAATTTGAATGATAAAAATAAACCTATATTAAATGCAGGATCATTAATTGATGACCATAAGAAAGATGTTAAGTTACAAAAAGATATTAAAGAAGCTTCAGCTAAAGTAGAAAGTGATATTGAAAAACAGTTGGAATTGATTGGTGGGTTTAATCTATGATGTCTAGTTTTAGTTTTAGTTTTAAGTTTTAATTTTTGGCATGATACCACTGAAAGATATTGAATAACTGCAATATCACATACTGATAAGACTGTATCAAATATATTTCAACTTTCAATTGGTTGTGTCAATTCATGTTTTACAAAGTTTAAACTTAAAACGTGAATTTGTTTATACATCAAACAACTATATAATATAATATAATATAATATAATATAATTGTTTTATAACATTTAATTTCAGCATGGCCGTATTAACATGTCATTTATATATTATTGGATTATTTAATTATATTTGTGGCGAGTAAATAAAACAGTTTATTATAAAAGTATTTATAATAAACTTGAATTAAAAAATTCATATTTTTATTATTAATTAATATCAATTATTAATAATTAAAACCACCACTAACAGTTATAATGGATTTATTCTTTTTCCCCATTTATATGAAAAATGGATATAAACATCCTAATCAATCCTGCAAAAACACCCAAATTTGGCAATAATAATAATAATAATAATAATAATAAAATAATAAAATCCTGCAATCACTTCCATAAACAGTAACTTGACACATAATCTCCTGCCAGAACTACCGAATCGGTGGTACTAGAATTAATAAAATAATAACTTCTTCAATTCTAACTCAATTTTAATTCTGAAAACACTAGCAATATCTTCCTCTTATCCAAAAAACAACTTTATTTCCCACTTGATAAATTTCCATCTTTCATTTATTAAAAATATTCTCAATTAAAACTAAACTTCAAAATTTCACATGATAAAAATTTTTTTTTTAACATGTGAAAATTGAAATTTCTTCAACAATCAAATTTTTTTTTTTTTCTGTCTATTTTAATAATTCCTTTCCTTTTTTTTTTTTTCACCAAAAAAACTTCCTACAACAAATTGTTTGAAATTGTTTGTGAAAATCTTTAGAATTCCTTTGCAACTTTCACATTTCCTTCTCAAAAAAATTTTTTTTCCCTTTTTTTCCCCTTTTTTTTTCCCTGTGTTTTTCTTCTTTAGTTATTGAATTGGAATCTCAGTTAAACAAAATACCTGCTCAATTTCATTTTGGCAGAAAAAAAAAAGGTTATATAATTAGTTGTGATTATCTGCAAAACAGAAAAAAAAAAAACTCACAAGATGTCTACATCTTTCATAGAAAAACAAGATCAAGTCCTCACATCAACTGGAACTGATTCCCAATCATTAAACTCTTTACATATAAGAAAAGATGAAGAATCAAATCAATCCCTTGACATCGATTTAAGATTGAAACAAGATGGGTATACTCCAGAATTACGTCGTAATTTTGGTATTTGGTCCCTACTAGGTGTTGGTTTCGGCTTAACAAACTCATGGTTTGGGATTTCTGCTTCATTAGTTACTGGTATTAGTTCTGGTGGTCCATTATTGATCCTTTATGGAATCATTATTGTTGCATGTGTTTCATCATGTATTGGTGCTTCATTATCAGAATTAGTTTCAGCATTTCCTGAAAATTCTGGTGGTCAATATTATTGGACTTTTAAATTAGCTCCAAAAAAATATAAAAGATTTTTAGCTTATTTAGATGGAAGTTTTGCTTATTTTGGTGCTGTTTTCACTTGTGCATCAACAACATTATCGGTATCACAGGCATTAGTTGGAATGTACGTTTTAGGAACCGGCGATCCAACAAAAGCTGCTAAACAATGGCAAGTTTTCGTATGTTTTGAAGTTTTAAACATCTTCATTGCATTGTTTAACATTTGGGATAAACCACTACCTCATATCGCTCAAGCTGCTTTATATACATCATTATCATCATTTGTTATCGTTACAATCACCGTCTTAATTTGTTCAAGAGGTAATTATCAATCTCCATCCTTTGTTTTCAAAGAATTCAATAATGCCACTGGTTGGTCATCATCAGGTATCGCTTTCATTGTTGGTTTGATTAATCCAGCATGGTCATTCTCATGTTTAGATTGTGCAACTCATATGGCTGAAGAAATTTTTGAACCTGAAAGAAAAATCCCAATTTCAATTATGGCAACTGTGGCAATTGGATTTGGTACTTCATTTTGTTATTCAACTGCAATGTTTTTCTCTATTCAAAACTTGGATGGAATCTTATCCTCACAAACTGGCGTTCCAATCTTGGATATCTTTTATCAGGCTTTAAATAATAGACATGGCGCATTATTCTTAGAATCTTTAGTTGTTTTAACCTCATTTGGTTGTACCATTGCATCTCAAACATGGCAAGCAAGATTATGTTGGTCTTTCTCTAGAGATCAAGGTTTATTAGGTTCTCGTTATTGGGCAAAAGTTAATAAAACCGTTGGTTTACCAATTAATGCTCATTTAATGTCCGTTTTTTGGGATGGAGTTATTGGTTGTATTTATATGGGTTCCACTACTGCTTATAATGCTCTAGTGACAGCATGTATCACATTCTTATTATTTTCATATGCAATTCCAATCTTATGTTTACTTTATAGAGGAAGAAATTCAATTAAACATGGTCCATTTTGGTTGGGTCCAGTTGGTTTATTTGCTAATATTGTTACATTAGCATGGACCGTTTTTGCAGCAGTTTTCTTTTGTTTCCCAGTTACTATGCCAGTTGAAGCAAGTTCAATGAATTATGCTTCTGCTGTTCTTGGTGGATTTACAATTTATGCTATAATTTATTGGTTTACTAGAGCAAGACGTACTTTTGCTAAAAATCATGATTTAGATAAAGAATTCCCAGATGATTTAATTTTTAAAAAGGAATAATAATCCATATCAATTCCAAATTTGATTTTATAATTGTTGTTGTTGTTGTTGTCATTTCTTTTTCTTTTCTTTTTTTTATTTATTTATTTTATTTTTTTATTTGCTTTTTTATTACTTCATACATTTTGATTTATAGTCAGTTTCATATATTTATAATCAATAATAGACACATTTCATCATATACATTCAACATTCTTGTAAACAAACACCAGGTATAATTCCTCTTGATTCATTAATATAATTATTTATTTCAATCCCACTTTTAAAATTTTCCAAATTATTAGTTATTATTGGTTTACCAATCTCATCACATTTCTCAACTAAACACCAACCATCTGTATGTCTTGCCAATATTTTATAAAATTCCCCAATTTTAATAGTTAATTCATCAGTTAAATTTCTTTCATAACTTTTTATAACTTTATAAATTTTTTCATCTTCAAATGGATTATTTGAATTAATTGATATATCTGCAGGTATATCCTTTTTAACAAGATGTTCTAACCCACTCAATGATGATAAGTTTTCATTAACAAATTTACTCATTGGTCTATGTGGTAAAGGTTTATTATGTTTTCCATTATTAATTTTAATTATTGGTTGTAATTTTGGTACAATATAATTTTTTTTTGACGATGATGATGATGATGATACACTCAACACTTGTTTAGAGATTTTTTCATTAATTATATGTTCACTTTCTGGTTCATATTTTGTTGATCCATTTGTACTAAAAGAATCAAAACTTTGTTTTGAATTTATATGTTTTGAATAATAAATTGGTTCAGGGATTTTAATAAACGTTTGGAAAAATGGTGATTTTGCTGAATTAATTGTTTTTTTAAACTTCAATTTAAACTCTTTTAAAGTGGCACTTAATGGAGTTTTAGGAATTTGAACATCTTGTGAAAAATCACTACTTGAAGTTGTTTCAAATTTTTCAACATTTTGATTATTTAAATGACTTTGAATTGCTGGTTGATCATTATCATTTAAAGAATAATGTGGATCCATCGATTTAGCTTTATTTAAAAACCATTTACTCAATGGTGAATCATATCCCCAATTTGAATCAAGGTTAGAATTTGGGATTTCATTAATACTAACATTTGATTCATAAATTGCATCATTTGCCACCATCGGTTTTAATGGAGACGGAACTTTATTGGCTCTAACTTGATACATTGCTCTAACATTATTATATGGAGAATCTATTGATTGTTTATATTGGAAATTGTTATCATATTTACCCATGAAAACTTGATCTGTATTTAATTGTGTTGATTTTTTGATTTTAATGAAATACCATATCACAAATCCTAATATAAATAAGCCAAAAACACCAACTGGAATACCAATAGCTAAAGCCACTGTGGAATTACTTTGATTAGAATTATTTCTAGCTTCATTAAATAAATTTGCAAAACTACCAGAATGTGAACTTGTTGAAGCAGTGGTAATAGTGGCTTCTGCTTGTTCAGTAGATGTTGTAGTAGAAATAGTGGATACGCCTTTTTCCTGAACCACCATGCCTTGTATTATATTGGTCTGAGTTGCACTTATAGTAGATGTAGTTTTGCTCGTTAGAAACACAGTTGATAAGGTTGTCATTTCACAGAGAATTTATTTTTTTAATTAATCAGAAAACAAAAAAAGGAAAAAAACACACCCCATTAATTTCCATCAAGGAAGGTTGTCGTTTTATATACCTCGCTGTACTCAGTTTCATCACAATATCGTTACAGTTAATTGTCAAGTTTCAAATGTGTTTCAGAAATTATGAAACATTTTTTTTTTTTTTTTTGATTTTGGCATATAATAATATGTAATGAGACAGTCAGCATTTTGACTATTATAAATCTAATTAAATATAATTCTAATTCTAATTATATTATCGAGCATCCAGTCATTTTGTTTTGTTACTTAATTGATTGATGTCTAGTGAAGAGTTGAACTAGTTGAACAAATATTAAAACAGGAAGCGACCTTTTTATATTGAAAGATTATAAAATGTTGAAGAAAACAGTATGAACTAGAATCTTATCCAAATTAGTTCATAATTATACTTTTATATATATATGGTGATTAATTTATCTACCGTTAGTTAAGCTTTTACTGTAATTGCTATTTAATATATTTAATATATTTGTAAACTAA
>JAJLVW010000086.1:21641-37209 GCA_030570535.1 Starmera pachycereana
AAAAAAAAAAAAAAAAAAAAAGAACTAAGAACTAAGAAGAATAAGAAGAAGAATAAACTTACAAGATTCAAACAAATTAAACAAAACATTAAAACAAAACACACAAAAATTCAATATTTAAATATATATTTAAATAATACAATATAAACCAAATTTCAAGCAATAATAATCCAGAATTTCTCCCACAAGTTCTTTGGAGCTTCATCTTCCCATACAATCTCATCAATTTCTCTTCTATCTGTATCAATATCAACATCATCCAATCCAACTAAAATTGGTCCTCTTAAGAAACATTGGAATAGAATCCAAACAACAAAGAATAAAATGACTGACACATAAGCTGTGAAAAAATCACTTGTATTAAATCCACCAATAAATGCACTAAATCCATTAATAATAATAATTAAAATAATGAAAAATGTAGAATAATAAGCTCCATATGGCATAAATTTGGCTTTAAATGGTAATTCATTTCTAGTCATACCACGATGTTTTAAAGTTTGCATAAATCTAATATGTGAAATACAAATAAATAACCAAGCAAATAATCCAGCAACTGCAGTAATATTTAATAACCAATTGAAAACAGTATTACCATTATTTGAAACAACTAAAAAACCTAATAAACCAAATGCAGCGGTAAATAAAACACTTAAATATGGAACACCATGTTTTGTTGTCCATGCTAAAAATTTTGGTGCTAATGAATTTTGAGCTAATCCATATAACACTCTTGAACCAATATAAACATTTGAATTACCTGCTGAAATGATTGTTAATAAAATAACTGCATTGAAAATATCTGGTAAAATCTTGGTTCCACTATTATTGATTGCAATAATAAATGGAGATGCTGAAACATAAGAATCTGTTGAATTTAAAGCTGGATCATTAAATGGAACCAATAATCCAACAAAAAACAATGATAAGATATAAAAAAATAAGATTCTGAAAAAAACTTTATTAATGGCACTTGGAACTGATTTTCTTGGATTTTTACTTTCACCAGCTGTAACACCAGCTAATTCAGTACCTTGATAAGTGAAAGCTGCATTAACCAAGGATGAAACCCAACCAAGAAATCTTCCCTTTGGAACACTTGCAACTAAGATACCTGGTCCCCAAGGACCTGGATTTCTCCAATATCTAAAACCAACTGGACCAGTTTGACCACCACCACAAACCATAACTAAACCATAAATTAGAAATCCCATAATAGCAATGACTTTAATACTTGCAACCCAAAATTCAATTTCTCCATAATATTTAACTGGGAATAAATTACCAAATGTTAAAATAACCCAAAATATTGCAATCCATGCAGCTAATGGCACAGCATCAGTCCAATATTGAATGACTTGTCCCACCACTGATAATTCTAAAGCATATGTAATACACCAAGAAAACCAATACATATAACCATTAGCAGCACCTAATGATGGTGATAAAAATCTTTTACTGAAAACTGTAAATGAAGAAGTAACTGGAATAAAAGTTGCCATTTCACCTAAACTTTGAGTAACACAATAAACGATTGAACCCATGAATAAATATGCAATTAACATTAATACGGGACCTGCATCGGCTAATGGTGATGCAGTACCAATAAATAAACCAGTACCAATTGTACCACCAAGGGCAATCATAGAAATATGTCTTGGTTTTAAAGCTCTTTTCACTTCAGTATCTCTAACATTTCCTACTTGTTGTTCCAAACTTGTGGAATCATTTAATTCACCTAGTCGTGAAAAGCTTGTGGCATCTGATTTTAAATTATAACTTTGACTCTCATCAGAGTTTGATTTTTCAACAGTATAATTCCCTAATTCTAAATCTTTTGTATGATAGTCGAGGGCAGAAGAAGCAGCCATTTTGGTATATTTGTGATTGTTGTAGTTGTAGTTGTAGTTGGACAAATTTGACACAGCAACAAGAAACTTGTTCAAATGTAGTGTGATATTATTATGAGTAGTTATTTTTGCTTTGAGATATGAAATTAATAATTACTGAGAGGGAATAAAACACCTATTTTGGTGAGTTTTCCTGAGAGTAATTTCCACAAACACAAAGCACAAATTTAGCAAAATTATAGTATAAGAGAAAGGGAAATCCACCAGGTCAAGAGAAGTCACAGTGTTTAAATATGTTCTACGGGAGTTTTGATAGTTGAACTATATATTTTTTTTCTTTTTTTTTTTTTCTTTATCTCTTTAAACTTGCTTTATTCGTTGGTTTCTTCTGAGATGACTTAGAGAAGTGTTGCAACTTGCTTGTAGTATCTACTTGATTTACCATAGTATTCGCTGTAATTATAACTTAGCTTAGATAACGAGCAAGCACCAAGGTGATGACGACGGTCAAGTGACCACTGAGTCGACAGACCACTCACAAGTTACAAGACAATTACGGCACTGTGTGCAATACAGCTGACGGTAAGTGCCCACTGCCCACTGCCCACTGCCCTTTTAATATTCCTTTTTATATATAAAAGCTTCAAAGTAGCAGTTTGGTCTGGTGTGTAGACATGGACCCAGTACATCAGTTGCTCTTTTTGCTTCTCTTGAGCTACTCATTAAAGCTGAGTAGAGTGTGTAGCTCTGATTCCTGGATGAAATCTTGTGATCTAAGGCATCAACGGTTGAGAATTCATGCACACCTTTATTCTGACGGCATCTCACTAGAATTTCTTTTGAAAAGCTTCTTTAGAGATCAAAACACTCAAATTTATCCGTTTGAAAGATGTTCCAATAGTTCCAGTCGATGTATTTAACTACACAGGGCACACTCTTCTGCTCTCTCTTTAATATTTACACACTTCTCTCATAATTTAATCAATTTTCATTATTATTAATTATTATTTAATTACCAAAAGTTGAAACGTTCACTAATTAAAAGCCGTATGTTTGACTTGCATAAAACAAGGCCAAAATCAATCAAAAATTATAATAACATATGGCACAAAATTTGAGAAAAAAAAATAAACTTGTTCATTAAATTAATTCATAAATCTCTCTTTTCTAATTATTCTAATTCTCTCTCATATTACAAGCTAAGTAATTATTAAACATCAATCGATACCATGTCTATTGATTTAGAGAAAAACGAAGAGTTTGACATTTCAACTAAAATCATACCCACATCAACAAATAACCATATCAAAGATGAAATACATAACTTAACACCAATTCAAAATTCTTCAGAATCTTCAGATTTTTTAAAAAATTCATTAACTCATGATGAAATTGCTAATGGTACCGTTAGAGACACACAGGTGAAAAGAGCTTTAAAACCAAGACATATTTCTATGATTGCCCTTGGTGGTACAATTGGTACTGGTTTATTTGTTGGTATAAGTACACCAATCAGTGAAGCTGGTCCTGTAAATGCATTAATTACATATCTATTCATGGGTTCAATTGTTTATTGTGTTACTCAAAGTTTAGGTGAAATGGCAACTTTTATTCCAGTTACTTCTGCATTTACTGTTTTTAACGCAAGATTTTTATCTCCAGCTTTAGGTGTTGCAAATGGTTATATGTATTGGTTTAATTGGGCAACTACTTTTGCTGTGGAAATTTCAGTTATTGGACAAGTCATTCAATATTGGACTGATGCTGTTCCATTAGCTGCATGGATTGCAATATTTTGGGTCATGATTGTTGCAGCAAATTTCTTCCCAGTTAAATATTATGGAGAAATTGAATTTTGGGTTGCATTTACTAAAGTTGTTGCAATTGTTGGGTTTTTACTTTATTCATTAATCATTGTTTGTGGTGGTGGTAAAGAAGGTCCAATTGGTTTTAGATATTGGAGAAATCCAGGTCCTTGGGGACCTGGTATTTTGGTTAAAAATGTCACTACTGGAAGATTTCTTGGTTGGGTTTCTTCATTAATTAATGCAGCTTTTACTTATCAAGGTACTGAATTAGTTTGTATTTCAGCAGGTGAAGCTAAAAACCCAAGAAAAACTGTTCCAGCTGCCATCAATAAAGTTTTCTTTAGAATCTTGTTTTTCTACATTTTATCATTATTCTTTTTAGGTTTATTAGTCCCATTTAATGATCCAAGATTAAGTTCTTCAACATCAGTTATTGCTTCATCACCATTTGTCATTGCCATCAAAAACGCAGGTACACCAGTTTTACCACACATTTTTAATGCAGTTGTTGCCATTACAATCATTTCAGCTGCAAATTCAAATGTTTATGTTGGATCAAGAATCTTATATGGATTAGCATTATCAGGTAATGCACCAAAACAATTCAAATATGTTACTAAACATGGTGTTCCATATTTGGGGGTTATTTGTACAGGTATCATGGGTTCATTAGCATTTATGGTTACATCAGATAATGCGAATGTCGGGTTCAACTGGTTAATTAATATCACTACAATTGCAGGTTTATTTGCATGGTTTTTCATTTCAATTTGTCATATTAGATTTATAAAAGTTTTAAAATCTCGTAATATCTCAAGAGATGAATTACCATTTAAAGCAAAATTCATGCCATATGGAGCTTATTATTCAGCATTTTTTGTTATGTTAATTATTATTATTCAAGGTTATAGTTCATTTTTTAATGGGTTTAATGTAAGCGATTTTTTTGCAGCTTATGTTTCAGTTATTTTAATGGTTGTGTTATGGGTTACATGTCAATGTTATTATAAAGGACCATGGTTTTTACCATTGGATCAAATTGATATTGATACAGATAGAAGAGAAATTGATAATATTGTTTGGGAAGATGAAGCTCCAAAAAACTTATGGGAGAAATTTTGGAATTATGTTGCATGATAATTGACGTTAAATAGTTTTGTAAAAATAAATATTAATGATTCTTATTCAATTGAACTGTACATTTTATCAGTAATACCCACCTGGTTGCACATTCAACAAATCTTTTGTTGAAATATCTTGATGACTTTTATTTTTAGAATTTAATGTAATTGAATATAAATATTCATCATAACTATCAACAAAGGACCCATCAAACATCTGGAAAATATAATTTTTATAATCTTCAACATATTGATCCCATATACTATAACTATTAAACAATTTAAAACCAGAAACACAACAAACTGAACAATAATAAAACATAATTTTCATAGCTAATAAATCTCTATTTTTTAATCTTAATATGAAAAGTTGACAATCTTTAGCAAAAAGTATAATAATTTTAATTAGATGTAATCCATAATCAAATTTATAAGCTCTATAAAGTCCAATTTCAAAAGACCGTAATGCACTCAAATAAATTTCCCGACTCTCTTTATCCATTTGTAAATCATCAAATTGTTTAATATATTCTAATAAATGTTCTAACATTGGGAATATTATTCTAACCGGTTCATCTTCAGGATAAGTCAACATTTCTTTGGAAAAAATCAAACATGAATATTTAGTGTTTATTAATATAGGGAATGATTGTAATCCAGATTCAAACATTGATCTTGCAACATCCAAAGCATCAACAGCAATTGCTGGTGATAGATCATTAATCTCATCATTGAATCTAACCAAAGGAGTTGGTGATATTGGATGAATTGTAACAAACACAAAAATTATGATATGACCAATTAAAGATATGGCTGCTGATTTTTCATCTTGAATTGTATTAAATTGTGATAATGAGTTTTGAGTTAATTCCAATGTTTGATTGAAAAAATCATTAGCTTTGTTATATAAACTAATCATGGTTTGTTCATTATCTTCATTTGAATCAGGAATCATCACATCAATCATGTTATTTGAAGCAAATTTTGTCCACATACATATACTACTTATGGTTAAAATTGAACTTTTCACTAGACTAGAAGACAAGCATAATTTTGGAGCTTCAATGGTCCAAAATACACTAACATCATTTGATTTATTAAATGTAAAGAACGTTCCACCAAAATCAAGATAAAATTTTAATAAACGATGCTCAAAATTGGAAACTTGTAATTGAGATGTCAGCTGTCTCATCATGATGATTGAAGAGTCCACCATGTTGTCCATGCTTCTTAAATAGTCGCTATTTGTTCGGATAATTGCCCTTTCTTGCGGAGACACCGACAAAGTGGAAGATGAGTATGAAGTTGGAGATCTGTCCAAATAAACACATTCTCTTTTAGTGTGGATGCAATATTCGCAGCGAGGTTTCTGTTCGTTGCATTTGATTCTTAGTTTCTTGCAACTGAGACACCCATTTCTTGACCGTTTGATCTTCACTTCCCTCATTATATTTCTTCAGCTTCTTCTTTAATATAACTAACTAACTGCATGATAATTAATGACTTTTATTTTTTCAAAAGTGTCTATGAATTTCAGTTGGTCGAGTCTGTTTTTAAGACCACAGAAAGCAATAGCTGAGAAGAAGGAAGTTTTGTAGGTCGATAGATAATTGGGAAGCACGCTATGTGGAAAACAGAAGAAATAGAGGGTTTCAATCGAAATTTTGTGTAGAAGAAGAGAAGAGATCAAAAGCCTAGTAAATTAATTATAATTATATTTAGTTCCAAGAGATTGAAAATATAAATATAAATATATGAGCCAGATATAGAAGTTATAATTAAATTGCTGTTCACTAATATTTAATAATACTTCGACTTCTTCAATAATTTAATTTAATTTAATTTAATTTAATTTAATTTAATTGCAGTAATTGTAATTCCAGCAGTGTGAACCGGAAAAAAGCAATATTTGATATGCTGCAAATTGCAATATAATAGTTTAATCTTTAACAATGCCATTTTGACCACTAATCATTTATCCACCTGAATCTTAAAATTTAATTCCACTGCTTCTGAAACTAAAACTTACCGAATTTGATCCAAATAAAAAGCATTTTAATGCTACAAAACGCTTCTAAACACCTATCACCAAATGACTGCTACAGTCAGCCTCGCTCTGTTACCACAACAACTAGCAAATCTTATTTTAAAATGCGCTTATTCAGCAAACAATAAGCGCAAATTCAAAGTTTCAGTTGTAAGATTGATGGTTATGTTGTGTTGAGCTGTTGACCTGTAGCTTGGTGATCATTTCAGTTCCCAAATCTAGGAGAATGGTGGTGTATAAATTGAAGCTATTCTGCTGTTTATTCAGCTCTTTAATCTAGAAAAACTAGTTCAACACTTTACAACTTCTACAAAATAAAAACAGTTGATATATTATTATATTATAATGGCATTTCATCCTTGGAAAATCATTGCAATCATTGAGATCACATTCTACTCCATCATTTTATTATCCTCAATCTATCCTTTTCTAATCACTTTCAAGAAAAAATCAAAATTCAGGTGGTTCTACTTAAGATACTATTTATTAAACTTTACAAAATTATGCTCTGGTGCTTTATTATGTGCTTTTGTTGATCAAGTCACTTCATTGGATTCAATTGATGATAACGAACTCAATATCTTGATTGCTAGTATTGTCATGAACAACGCTGCTTTGAGTATCATCACGTTCTTATCTTTATACTCGTTAAGTTACATCCATGAAATTATCATCAATCATAATAAATTCCATAACATTGATTCTAATAAATTAAGATACAATGATTCAAAACCAAAAACAAGAGCTGAAAAATACAAAAGCTTCCCATTCTTAGTTAAATTTATCACAAGACTAAATTGGATCTGTTTATGTTTGAATATTGCAGCATATTCAATCATTCAAGTGAAAAGAAGTACTTCAAAATCTTTACAACAAGCTGGGTCCATAATCTTATTATTTATCTTATTATCAATCATTCTTATCACTGCTATTACAATTAAAGATCAACTTCAATCTAGATCTCATAACCGTGATGTTGTGACAATGTTATATGGAATCTTAATAACAACACCATTTTTATTAGCAAGAATCATTTATTCAATTTGTGGTGCTTTTAAATTCAATGTTAATGGTACTTATGTTACGAATAATAGTAAATTTACATTCTTCTTTGGTGATTGGAAAATTTATGCATTTATGGCTTTTATGGAAGAATGTGTTACTATTGGAATCTATTGTTTTACTACTTGGATCAATTTATCCAATATTAATAATGATACAGCTGCAAACTTTGTTCAATACTCCAATGATTCTGATTCTACAACTGCTAAGGCTAATGTCATTGGTGTTTAATTGGCATGTGGGACAAATTATACAACTATACCTCATCTTTTTTTTTTTATTTTTATTTTTTATTCTTCTTCATTAATAGTTGTAGTCGAATCAGTCTTAAATTCATTATTATGATACTGAATGTTTGTTTCAGATTGTGATTGTCTTCTTCTTAATCTATGTTGTTGTCTTAATAGTTGTGCTTTACTCAACTTATCTTCATCTTCAACACTTGTATTCCCACCTCTTAATTCCTGTAATAGATTTCTTGCTCTAAATCCAACATCCTCTTCATTAAATGTCTCTTGTTGTTGTTTTTCTGATAACCCAGCATTTAAATCTGGTAATGATACTGAAGTTGTAATGTTTTGAGGTGATGTCAAATTACTAACATTCTCTTCTGTTATAATTGATGGTGAAGATTCTGGTTCAAATTCATCATTTGTAATATCACTATCAATATCAGTGAATTCTTTCTCTTTTTCTTTTTCTTTTTGTAATAATTGTCTTGCTTGTGCTCTTCTACGTGCTGTTGATGCAGCACCTTTTGCTGGCCCAGCGGCTTTTAATTTCTCTAATAATGCATCCATTACATTTTCTTCATTAGCAGAATTTTCAACTGATGATGAAGCATTATTAATGGCCTTTTTAGCTTCTTCTTCTTTAATAGATTCTTCCAAAAATTTCTTCCTTTGTAAATAAACCTTTTCTTCTTCCTCTCTAGCTAAATTCTCCTTTTGAGATTTCTTATAATCATTAATAAAATCAACAAATTTCTTGAAAAATGAATTTTTAGCAAATAAATCTTGATAATCTTCTCCAAAAAAATTCATTAATTTTTCAAATTCTGTTAATGTAATTTTAGTTTGATCTTTCAATAATTCTGATTTCTTTTTAGCTTCTGGTAAAACTGGTAAAACTTTACTTAAAACTTTATCCATTGGATGGAATTTACTTGAATCACTTAGATTTCCAATATCAATTGATGATTGAACATTCTTAATACTTTGAATATAATCTTTTGAATCAGTTGTTAATTGTTCAATAGAAATTTTGGAAACTTCTTGACATTTACTAATTTCTTCCAAAAATTTTTCAACTTCTGGATATGTTGTTCTAACAATTTTTTCAACATAATGTAAAAATGTCATATTATTTTTATCATTTTTCATAAAAGTTAATCTTTGTAATGTATTCAATTTGAAACCTTGTGCTTGTTTATTTGTATCATTCATATAATTACCAACAGCTAAAATTATATCAAATAGTTTCCTCAAGTTTTCAGAATTTTGAATACTTTCTGTTGCTTCATCAATTAATCTATGTTTACTAACTAAATCATGATATTCCTTCTCATAAGAAGTAATCACTCTAATTGCTCTCATTCTTGATGGCCAATAATCTTGTAAATTGAAAAATAATTCCAAATATAATCTATCAGATCTTTGTAATTCATTTGGATCTTTATCAGGAAACTTCTCTGATCCTCTTGTCCAATCAGTTCTATAAGGTTCTAAATTTCTTGCAACTCCATTTGGAATTTCTGATAATTCTTGTTTACTTAAAAATTCAATAACTGCAACATTTTCTAAAATTGGTCTTTCACATCTTAAAATCTTATTAACTAATTGTTCTTCAGTTAATGATGAAAACATATGTAAATTAATTTGAAATTGTTGAGAAATATCTCTTGATAAAAATGTTAATTTTTCCATTTCTCCAGTTTTTTTACCAGATAATTTCTTGATTTCTTTTGCTGCAAAAATATTTTCTAATTCATCAAGTATACCTTTATTTAATAAATCATTTGCGACTTTTTCTGGCGCACTATTTTCCCAAACAGAATTTTCTGTATTTTCAATTTTTTCCCAATGTAATTGTTTTAATTTAGTTTTTGGTCTTGGATATTTATCAAATAAACTTGGAGATTGTGGTAATAATGGGCTTGAAAATCCTGATTTAATCTTTGGAGTTGGGAATGGAGGAGGTGGAGGTGGTAAACCAGAACTTGAAAAACCTGGTAGTGGAGGAGGAGGAGGAGGAGGTGGTGGTGGTGGTGGAGGAGCTCCACCACTAGTTGCTAAACCAGATAATAAAGGTGGTAAAGGAGGAGGAGGTGGAGGAGGTGGTTGAGAGCCTGATTTTGGTTGTAGTAAAGATGGCAATGGAGGAGGGGGTGGAGGTGGAAGAGGTGCTTTACCAGTAGATGATGATAATGTACTTGCTCCTGGCAAAATTGATATAGGAAATGGGGGAGGAGGAGGAGGAGGAGGAGGTGGTGGTGTGTTTGATGATCCAGATGCAACAGAAGTACAGATAGTTGCTTCTCCTTTTGATTGCTCAATTTCATCCAAATCAGAATCAGAATCAGATAACGATAATGCAGGAGGTATGTTCTTTTTCTTTCTAGTTTTGTTTTGGGAAGGTTCATCAACATCAATTGAATCTTCATCACTTGATTCACTTTCTTCATTAGAAACATTTTTTTTAATCTTGATAGGTTCAGTTCTACCAACAGTTGATTTCAATTCATTTAGGAAAGAAGGATCAAATCCTTTATTTTTATGAATTTTATCAACAACAATTGATTTTCTATAAGAATATTCTGGTTGTTTTTTACCAGTAATATATTTTTTCTCCAAACTTTCTAAAAATGATTTTGAAGCATTGACTTCATTTGATAATTGTAAATTATTTTCCAATGATTCAGTTAATTTTTCAATTTCATCTAATTCTTTATTCAAGTCATCTGGATTTAAAGATTTTGGATCTAATGAATGATATTGATTTAAATCAATTTGTGAAGTTGATGAACCATTTTCTGAACCTAAACTCAAAGAATTAAAATTTGAATCTAATTGAGCAAATCTTTTTTGAGTTTCTCTCAGTCTTTCTAATGCAATTCTTCTCTTGTGTTCTAATAATTCTCTATCAGCTGAGTTCATATCAAATTTCAGAATATCATTAGATTGATTTTGTAATAATTCTAATTTTTTCTTCAATTCACTTAATTTTGCCAAATCTTCTTTTTTAGTTTCTTCAGATGTTTTTTTCATTATTGGTGAAATCACTGCAACTTCAGGTTTTTTAGAATTAACAAAATTAGTCATTTCCAGTTCTCTTGCCTGCTGTTCAATATTTTCCATTTGATTTCTTAAAGCTCTTAATCTATTATTTGGTTCAATTGCACCATATTTCTTGGTATCAAATTTATTTTGAAGTTTCTTTTTGGTGATTTGATTTTTCAATTTATCAACAATTTCAGAGTTAACAGGAGAAACTGCTGTTTTGGAAGAATCACTAGTTGAATCAGTTAAAGATTCTTTATTGTTTAATAAGATCAACATTTCTCTCATTTCAGATTCTTGTTCATGTCTTTCCAAAAGATATCTTCTTTTCAACTCTTCTAATTCAGTTGATAAAATATCATTTAATCTTCTTTGTTTAGACAGAACAATCTCTTGTTCTTTTAATTCTTCTTTCATTTTATCAAACATACCATCAGAACCTAAAGCTATTTGTCTTGCTAATTCATCACGTTCAGCAATAGCCTCTTCAGCTTTCTTGGTAGCTTCTCTTGACTCTAAAATGGCTCTTCTTGCAACATCATCAGTTTGTAAGCTATCATATAATTTATGAATAGCAACATTAAGAGTAACATCATCATCAGAAGTAGCACCCATGGTAATATTTGAAATCAATCCATCTAATAATCTATAAGATTGTGTTGTTTGAATTGAATCACCAGAAGCACCATTGTTAACTTGATTTAAAAATAAACGTTGAATAAAAGAACGTAAATATAAACCAGAATCTGTATTTTCAATGTTTTTCCACAACAGTTTCGTTAAAGAGACAGGATCATTCATATCAATATCAGCACCTAATTTTGCTTCTGTTATTAAAGTATTATAATCTTGAGCCTCTTCATCTTCAAATTCTCTAATTTTATGATTTATAACTTCATTTTCCAAACTTTGAAATTTCTTGAAAATTTTTTGTAAGCCAGCACTTTTCAATTGAGCTCTAATATGAGAACGTTCTTTTGGATCATTTGAACAAGAAACAATGGATTTAATTAAAATGACTGTAGCAACTGAATAATCAATCAATTGATTTTCAATATTACCACCATTTGATTTTAACTCATCACTTGCTCCAACTAATGAACCTAATTTACCACGACCTTGTAAAGTTTTATCAACAACTTTTAACCATTGTTCGAATCTTTTATATTTACCACCACTTGAAATAATTGGTTTATTTTCATTTAAAATTGAAGTTCTTTTAGATGGTGATTTTTGCGGAGATGCATGATTAGAACTTGTTTGTTGTAATTGGATTTGCTGTTGGTCTGGAGCCATAGAATTCAAAGCTTTTAACACTTGTCGATAACCATCTTGTGGGTAACGATGCGCAAAAAAAGTTAACATATCACTTGCTAACCTTCTTGTTGATAATTTTGGTGATATTAAACTTCCAGAAATAGCCGGTATCACAACTTTTGATTCTAAAGCATGATCTGCACCCATGGTGTTACTAAGGACAGTTTTCAAGGATCTTACTAATGATGCTTCTTTTTCAACCAATTGTTCATTTGATTCTTCTCCAGCAATTCTTAAATGTAGTTGTTGCAAAACTGTTGCTAATGCAATGGTACCTTGAGCGTCTATAAATTGTTTAACCCAATCCATTGGTTCAGTTCTTAGACTGACCCATAAATTACCTAATTGTCTAACAGTAATCGTATTGTTCATTAACAGCCGTACAAAAGCTTCAGGAGTTTTAATTGTTCTTTCTTGTTTTCTATGTTCACTTAAAGCGTCTTGCTGAACAAGCATCCATTTTTTAGATAATGAATACTGTTTCATTTGCTGTTTAGCAATCTCAGGCAATGATTTGAAATCTCTTTTCTCCATTAATTTATTGAACAACTCTTCAATTTCCCAACTTTCTTTTGGCTGTTCCATTACCGGATCAATAAAAGGTGATGATGATGGATTAGAATATGTTGATGCATTGGTTGTTATTCTTGTAAGAGGGTTGGTCATATTAGATGGTTGACGTGAATGTGAAGTGTTCAAACTGGAAGAGACGGGACCAATTGTAGAGGAACCTGAGCCCATGGAGTTGTGTGTGTTTGTTCTGTTCAAAGACAGATTAGATGCTGATGCGACTGAAGATGCAGATTGTCCTAGTGGGGGAGAAGGGTCATAGTACGACAAATTAGAGCTGTTTAAAGTTGTGCTTCTGCTCAGACCTCTGTTCCTGTACATGGAGTCGCCTTTAAGTGGGGATTCGGAATAGTTCTGTGTAGATGTAGAATGCTTCCTCAAAGTCTTCGGGCTAATGAGCTGTGGACTGGAGATCACTATAGGATGGGAATGCTGGTCGCCGCCAGTTTTGGTGCCTCTGGACAGTTTTCTGAAATTTTGAAGCAGCGAAGAGGAGCTGGATTTGTGCTGCACGGAGCTCTGCTCGCGGAGATCAGACCGCGACAAGTGCTGTGCGTCGTCTGTGTCTCTTTTGCTCATCGCTGGATGTGTAGCGACGCGATAATTGTCGTTGATTTTGTTTTGTTTTGTTTGATTTTGATTTTGATTTTAATTTTGTTAATTTTATTACATAATTTAAAATTATGTTTTTGGGAAAAAGCGACTCGCGAGAATTTGATGATTTTACTTTATTTCAATTGTTTTGACTACCAATAAGACTCAGCAGAGAAGCAGTAAGAGATGGAGGAAGAGAGCAAAAGAGTGTCGATGCAGGTCACGTCGTTGTCCACACAGCTCATTGAGAGTGTTGAGAAACAGTCGCGGTTGGAGGAGCAGTTGCAGCGCATGAAGCGTGAATTGGACCAGCAGAAGGAGAGTGCTGCGAAGCTACAGCAATTAGCCACCAGTCACAACCAGTTGAAAGATAAGCATGAGCAGCTACAAAGAGAGTTGAAAGAAACACAGAAGAAGTTGGCTGAAGAAACCTCTTTGAAGGAAACAGCCAACATGGAGGTTTCAAAACTTCAAAGCGAGGTCGAGGAGCTCAGTGAATCGTTGTTCAACGAGGCAAACAAGATGGTTGCCGATGCCAGAAAAGAAGCACATGAAATCCAAACAAAAAACAGCCATCTTATTTCTCAATTGAAAGAACGTGATTTGTTGTTATCTAATCTAACAGAACAACTAAACCAATTGAAAGAAGTGCTTCAACAACAAGACGAGAAAAACGCTCTTACAGCCACAAACAGCCATACTGCAATCAATAACGAGGTATCACTACCTATTTACACACCAACAATCAAAAGTATAAGGTATGACTTGAATTCATACAGTTTATACTTGAACTTCCTTGCCAATTTAAATGAAGATGATTCAATTAGAGCACAAGAATCCAAGTTCCTTAAAAGACTAATTACTGAAGAAATTGAACCATCACTAAGAATAGATTTGGCAAATGGTATAGGTTGGTTAAGTAAAAGAACTTTAATGATTGCATTAGTCGATGGTAGAGTCATCATTGAACCCGTGTCCGGTATAAATGAAACTTATAGATTAAATTTCAATAAAAACAACACCAATTCCAATGATATCAAATCTAACTTATACAGATATCCAGAAAACTCACCACCAGTGGCAATTGAAACTCCTTGTGCACTTTGTAATGAGGATAAAAATGATATTTTAGAACATTCAAGATTATATTTAATGAAAGTTCAAGCGTTAAAAAAAGATGATTTTTTCCCAAGTAGTGGCAAATCATCAAATTCAGCACATAATCATAACAACACTGCCAATGATATTGCACATCAATATCCATTATGTAGTTATTGTTTATTTAGAGTTAGAAGTGCATGTGAATTATTTGCATTTTTAAGATCATTAAGATCAAAAAATTTATGGAATTTAAAAGATGATATTATAATTAAAAAATCTTGGATAGAATTATCAAGATTAAGAAGTAAATTATTTTGGTCAAAAATTGGAATTTGGGATATTGATTCAAATATTTCAACTTCACAAATTACTCCAAGTTCAAATGATGAGATTTATAAATTTTTGAAAATTCAAACTTATCCAACTACAACTTTAAAAGATTCATTTGCTTTAAATGATAAAAGTGATTTGGATTTAAATAAAAATGATTATTTTGATAAAAAAAGTATACCTTCAGATTTGAATTCAGAAGAAAATAGATTAGATAATACTTCAAATGTTGCCAGTCAAACTCTTATTGAATCAATAAAAGAAAATGATTTTAATGAAGATATAAGATTTGAAAATCCTCAAGAACTTTCAAATGAAAAACAAACCAAATCTGTTGAACTTGAAATTGAAGATAAAACTTTAGAAGTGAATGAAAATAAAGTAGAAACACCAGAACTAGTTTCAACTCAAGATCCAAAACTTCCTTCACCATCAGACATAACTGGTGATTTCATCCATGATTATTCTGATGAAGAAGAAACTTTTGAAG
>JAJLVW010000086.1:37309-49883 GCA_030570535.1 Starmera pachycereana
GGGATTTTTTTTTTTTTTTTTTTTTTTTTTGTAGAATCATTCATTAAGTATAGATAAATTATCATCCATTAATTCTAAAATATTTTTAAAATTTCCTAATAAACTTAAAATTTCACCATTTAATCTATCTAGGTTTGTTACACCATCAATAAATAATGATGTATCAAGACTAGGAACTAATTTTGTATCATGTTGTTGTATTGAATGTAATTGGGAAGTTGTACGATTAATAAGACTTGATGGTGGTGGGGCACTATTAGTTAATTTTCTTTTAGGTAATGGTAATGAAATTGATGAGTTTGGGTTAGATAGTTGTGATGGTACTGGTGCTGATGTTGTTGTTGCTGTTGTTGTTGCTGATGCTGATGCTGATGCTGATGCTGATGCCGATACTGATGCTGATGCTGATGCTGATGCTGATATTGGTGCATTTATTGTTGTTGTTGTGGTGGTAGAAGTTGATGACAAATTGTTTGGTTTTTCAGTTAATGGGGTCATTGCTATTGGTACTGATGAAACGTTAACACCGAATTGATTAATGTTTTCTGATTCTGTTGATTCTTCTAAACTTGAATTTGAATTCGAGTTTAATAATTTAGGGAAATTTAGTAAAGTTGGAGTTGGCATTTGAAGTCTTAGGTTTTGATGATTACGTTTCAAATTCTGTGGTTGTGATGTTATTGGAGTTGTTGATGTAATTGGGTCTGCTGGTTGTGTTGAAGTTTGTTGTTGGATTGTTTCAGATACGGGTGGTTTACCATTCAATGGTTGTAATAATGGTGATGGTGTTGATGTATTGTTATGTAAAGCTTTCATTGTCATTAGTTTTCCTGGTGATGAAATTGAATTATTTTGAGGTTTTGATGGAGAACTTAAATGAGAGTTTGATCTTTTTGGTGAAGGTGTATTTCTATGAGGTATTTGTGATGTGGGTATATTTGTTGTTGTTGTTGTTGTTGTTGTTGTTGTTGTTGATGATGATGATGATGATGTAGTAGTATTATTTGTGATTGTTGATGCATTACTTGTTAGACTGTTACTAAAAGATGAGTTTGATGAAGATGGATTTGATTTGAAATGAGGAACAATTGGTGCTGATTGAGTTGTTGGTAAATTTGGGGTTGTTGTAAGTGGTGGTTGTAAGCTGTTAGTGGGAAGTTGTGATTGTGATTGTGACTGGTGTTGTAATAAAGTGTTTGCTCTTGATCTTGGTTTGATTTCATCTCTATTTGAAATGGTTGTAGACATTGATGTTAATTGATCAATATTTGGGATTTGAATTTCAACTACTGGACTTGTAATTCTATTATTTGTAAAACCATTATCACCAAGATTATTTTCACTTTTATTGTTATTAGCATTATCAATGGAATTATCATTTTTATGTAATTGATTTGTTGATTTTGTATTTATAGTATTCAAACTTGATTCATTATTACTTGTGATATTAATTGAAGAATTCATTTTTGGAATTTGATAATCATTACGATCATTCAAATGAGTAATACTATCAACATGATCTTCATCTTCAATACTTTCATCAAATAAATGTAATAAAGATTTTGGAGCTTCTTTTCTTTGAGTTTGATAACCTTCTTTAACAGTTGATCCAATATTTGTTAAATTATTATATGTAACGGTGTTTGGATTATAAGTGATTGTGTTATTTGTTGTTTGAACACCAGTACCAAATCTATTGTTGTAATTATTTAAATACATATTATTATTATTATTATTATTATTATAGTTATTATTATAACCTGTTTGGAAAAAATCTTCACCATCATCATAAGCATAGTTTTGATTTTCATCGTTTGATTGTTGTTGTTGATCATCATTTATGTTTAAATTATTCAAATCAATATGATTTTCCATGATATATTCATTACTACTTAAAGAATCAAAATCCCATTTAACTTCAATTTCATTTGATTCTTCTTCATCTTCTAAATTCATAACAATACTTTCTCTTGAAGATTTTTTCTCTCTCCAAAGTAAATATCTAGAGATTAATTCTTTTAATAAAAAAGTTGTTGAATTTTTATGAATCTTGATGAATTTTGTTTTCAATAAATCATCGGAACTTAATCTTTCAACAGGATCTTCATCAAGACAAAGTGCTATGATTTCCTTTAATGCAGGAGAATATTGTTTCCCTTCCAATCTTGGAGGTTTAGATTTGGTGATTAATTGCATAGCCCTCATTGCTTCTTTATCACAATAAGGTGGATTCCCGGTGGCAATCTCATATATTGTTATCCCCAAAGACCAAATATCTGCTTTAACATCATAAGAAGTACCTTCCATGATGACTTCCGGAGCCATCCAATATGGGGTACCAACAATAGTATTTCTTCTTACACTTTGAGCAGAAAGTTGAGCAGCAACACCAAAATCACATAGTTGAACTTTCCCTTCATTTGTAATCAAGACGTTTGCAGCTTTGATGTCTCTATGAATAACTTGTTGTTTATGGATGTAGGACAGAGCTATAAGTAATTCTCTAACAACAACACCAATATATTTCTCTTCAATTTTCCCAGGCCGCAATAAAGTTCGTAGTGAACCACCAGCACAATAATCCATAATGATCCATAATTTTGAGCCGTTAAGGAAACTCCCATAATAATGTGTGACATTAGGGACGTGTTTCAAAGAAGATAAGAATTGGATCTCTTGTTGAACATCTTTTACCTCATCTTCGGAATTATCAAGATTCAACACTTTAATGGCATAAATTTCCCCAGTAGCACGATGGATTCCTTTGTAGACGACCCCAAACTTTCCACGGCCGATAACCTCAGTACGCTTGTAGATTTTTGTGACGTTGGACATGCTGCAACAGACAAACAGGGAAGAATGACGCGCTTGGTGGAGTTGTAAGCAGCGAAACCAAGTTTTGTGATGGAAATTTGTTTTGGTTTTGATTCTGAATTCTGAAATCGATCTAATCCGAGGATGTTTTTTTTTTTTTCTTTTCTTTTTATAGAACTGAAAATCGGAATTCATCTTTCATGCGGGTAAGTTTTAAAATAGAAAAGAATTCCGGTTAAACTTAATAAAAAAAAAAAAAAAAACTGACACAAATCTCGAGTTCCGATCAACTGCCATTTTTGCACGGTCAATTTTTTCTTAATTCGGCAATTCGGGTAGAAAAAAAAAATCTAAAAACAGCCGGCCGAAGCGACCAATGAGGAATTTTCAGTTTTTATTCATGTAACGCAGTTAAAACTTAGAACTTAACACCTTTATATAACGAAGAGTTTCTTTGCTACACCTCACTGTTCACTGTTCAATGGTTGAGTTTTATTGAAGATTCAAGCTCATCTTCAACTTTAAAACGTAAAAGACTGGAAATTTCAAGAGTCAAATCCAATTTGCCGTAGGTTTATTAATTCTACTCAACTTGGGGAAATTCATGCCAGGATTCTAGGATTCAGGAACCATATAATTCATATTTTTGATTATTAAAGCTCTTGAGACTTGTAGGCTGTAGCTTTGTGCCTGTCATGCAAAACAGGAGTAAAATTACACACTTTTGAATTTAAATTAACGGTGCTCTCAGCTTTGAGTTTCAAAGTGTCTCTGACATCTGTAATCCACTTCTTGAATATTAACATCAGAAACCGGTTAAATCGTTAATGCCTCGCTACTTTTTTCCCTCGCTGCTCAGCATGATTCACCAAAAATCAAGTAAATAATTAGGCTTCAGTAGTTACGTAATCATAAAAGTTTGGGATTTAACTCGTTCTAAATCACAGAAAAGAGGGAGGTTTCAAGACAGAACATCACTACGAACATCCAGAGCATCTGTCCATCTTTTTCTACCAAAAAATCACAGTTAATCCTTCTCTTCGAATTCGTTTCTTATAACCTAAAAAAAAAAAAAAAAAAATAATTTAAATTTTAGGCAGTGAGTGATTGAAAAATTATACACATGGAAATTCGATCTGTTTCAGTACAAAATTTTTTTATACTTTTAAGTACACTCTGCTCTTCGTTCACACTCCTTGTCTCTACTGTTCCCAGATTCCTAACACACGGTCAGCAACACACGAACTCCCCCCCGCCATCCGACCAACAAAACACTAGCTAACCCCAGCAGACTGCACTCCCTTTTAAAAGTCCTATTAGCAAATAAACTCAACCGCATCCTTTTTAATTTTTGGTTAATTTTAAAAAATTGTCGACTGAACTATTACATGCTGGACCAGATATAATCCTACGAACTCATTTCACACTTGTTTTCCCCCCTCTGTTATTTGATTTTATACTCATAGTCCCATTTGCTTTTTCTTCAGTTCCCTGCATATACATTTTTTTGTTTTCCCAGTTAATATTCAATATTATTGTACCTGCCATAATGTCATTCAATAATTCATCACATCCTTCACCCATGTCTTCGTTGTATGTTCCACAACAGCAACAGTTCCAACAACAACAGCAGCAGCAGCAGAATCAATTCTACCAGAAACAATCATTGCCTCAGTTATACATGGGTGAATTGGATCCATGGTGGGACGAAAATGCTATTAAATCCATTTGGGCTTCTTTTGGTTTCACAAACATCAATGTAAAATTGATCAAAGAACGTAACCAACAACATAACCCTCAAGCTCAAAATTTTAATAATGGTGGTTATTGTTTCATTGAATTCCCAACAGTGGAAATGGCTAATAATGCTTTAAATTTGAATGGTTCTCAAATTGCCAATTCAAACAGAGCTATGAAATTGAACAGAGCTAATGGTGGTAATAATAATAATAATAACAATAATAACATGAGCCAAAACAACCACAATCAAATGAATTCCATGAATTCCATGAATAATAAAAATGAATTCTCAATTTTTGTTGGTGATTTAGCTCCAGATGTTTCTGAACAAATGTTATTTGAATTATTTGGATCCAAATATCCATCCATTTCAAGCACTAAAATTATGACTGATCCTCAAACCGGAGGATCCAAAGGTTATGGTTTTGTTAGATTTCTTGATGAACAAGATCAACAAAAATCAATGGCTGAAATGCAAGGTGTTATGTTAGGTGGTCGTCCATTAAGAGTCTCTTCTGCTGTTCCAAAACAAAAACAACAGCAACAGCAGCAACAGTTTAATAGAACTCATCAACAATTTCAACATAACAATAATAATAATCAAATGTTACAACAACAACAACAACAACCTTTAGCATCAAATCAAATTTTGTCCTTCGATAACCAATATCAACCACCATTAAACCAATTCACAGATCCAAACAACACCACTGTTTTCATTGGTGGATTATCCTCCATGGTAAGTGAAGATGATTTAAGACTATATTTTCAACCATTTGGTGATATTACTTATGTTAAAATACCAATTGGTAAAGGTTGTGGATTTGTTCAATATACTACTAGAGCAAGTGCAGAATTAGCAATTAGTAAAATGCAAGGGTATCCGATCAATCAATCTAGAATCAGATTATCATGGGGTAGATCAAGTGCCAATCCAAAACCACAAACCTATATGCCTCAAGTTGAATTACCTTTATTATACGGTTATTCAAATCAAATCACTGCAAATCCTCAATTCACTCAATTTGGTGTTGATCAAAACTCTAAAAGGGTTCCAAATCAACAATCAAATAATGAAAGTTTACCACCACATATTGCAGGAGGTTCATTTACAATCCCTCAAATTCAAGCTTCAAATAAATTCACCACTGAATCATCTGAAGTTCAAGACCAATCCAGATTGAACGAACTGTACCTTGCTGCAAGAGACGGTCGTTTGGACACCATTGACGCAGGAGCAAATGGTTTCGTCTTCTAAACTATCACTATTACTACACTACAACACATTATTTAATGAATAAAAACATTATCGAAAAAAAAAAAAAAAAAAAAAAAACATCATGATTACTATCTAATCGTCCAAAAGTTGCTGTTTCTGTATTTTCTGTTTGCTATTACTGTCTGTCTCCGCATTGTCTGGTTTTTTCTATCTCATAAAGAAAGGAAAACAGACGAGTTTTATACGCTTTTTTGTCTTTATTAAATATTTTTTGTAGTGAGAGAAATCTCGAATTTTCACGATGGCAAAAAAAAAAAAACGAAAAAAAAAAAAAAATAAATAAAATCAAAACAAATTTTATATAAAATCAACCTCCAACAATCAAGTTTTCTGGAGTTGAGAAACTGAAGATGTCCGGTGTACACAGAAGAGTGAGCTCAAGGATCCGCCAGCTTGAAGAGATCAAGTCTGAGTCACTACAGGATCCAGAGTTGGAGCGTGATTCTAAAAGACGAAAATCATCAAGATTGATTGCCACCACACCTGTTGTGGTGGAGAAACCAGTAGTGCCCGAAGAAAAGGGTAAACGTGGACGTAAACCTAAAGTGTTACAGTCTGTTGAAGAAGAGAAAGTTGAGAAACCTTCCCCAGAGGAAATTGAATTGACGAAATTATCATTACAGTATCAATTATTAAGTGAAGAGTTGTTTCATTTGAATGAATTCACATCGTTAGTTACTTGGGACCCATCAAAACCACCTCCAAAACAATATGAAGATTTTGTCATGTCTCATAACTTGAATATTTTTACCAAAGATGAACAATCAACTAAAAGATCATCAAGACAAAAAATTTTAAATGATCCATTATTAACAAAGATTAAACAATTGGAACCAATTTACAAAAATGAAATATTTGAACCTTGGGGTCTTAAAGATGAATTCACGAAATCAACATCAACATCATTGAAAAAAGAAAATCCTTCTAATAAAAAAATACGGCAGTCAATTGGGAAAAAACCAAGTAGTCGACAGTCAACAATTGAATCCATTAAAGATAAACATGATAATATAGATATACATACGATAGATTCTGATAAGGAAGATGATTTTAACAGTGATACAGACTCGTCTAATGATGATTCATCACCTGAATTTTCAAGTAAATTCAATCATATTAAGAAATTGAAATTGATTCTTAATGTACCAAAACCTACAATTGCTAACCCTGATAATGTCCCAATTCAACAATTCAATGGTTCTGTTTCAAATTATTTAAACTCTTTCAAATTATTAGATGAAGATATGTCAATTGATGAATATAATCAATACATTGAAGATAATAAAACAATGATTTCCAAATTAAAAAATTTAATTAATCAAGATTATTTAACAGTTACTAATGATTTCATAATCCAAAAAGTCACACCTTCATTACCATTTAGAAACCCTTTACAAAACCAACACACTTTCAACGATCATTTAGTAGCACAAGGTGTTCATTTATCCAAAATATTCAAAGATTCAAGAAAATCAAGAATTTCTAGGTGTAGAAAAATTTCTCAAATGATTGAAATTCATTTTAGAAGAAAAGAAGGTGCTGCAGAAAGAGCTAAAAAAGAAGAAGAAAAAAGATTAAGAACATTAGCAAGAAATGCAATTACATTTGTTAAAAAAAGATGGATGCTTGCAGAGAAAGCTTATAAAATTTTAAAAAATCAAGAAAATGAAGAACTGAAAAGAATCAAAGGTAAAGAACATTTAAGTCAAATGTTGGAACACTCTACTCATTTATTAGAGGCTCAAATGGGGAAACAATCTGATGATGAATTAAGTGGTATTAGTGATGAAGACGATGATGAAGACGACGATGAAGACGACGATGATGATGATGATGAAATTAATGGGAATCATAATATTAATGAAATTAATGATGAAGATGATGCAAATTTAACTGTTGATCAATTAAGAGAGAAATATGCTCATTTGAAGGATATGGAATTGGAGAAGAATGATAGTGATGATGAATCTGAATCTGAAGAAGAACAACAACAAGAAGAGGAAATTGAAGTACCAGAATTAACTGAAATTGAAAAAAAAGAATTAGAATTGTCTAAAAAGGAAGAAAATTCAATTTTGGATAGTGATTATGATTCTTTGGATTCCGATTCAGAATCAGATAGTGAATCTGAATATTCAAGTGAAGGAGAAAGTGAGACTAATGGTGGTAGTGGTGGATTAGCTTCATTATTTGGTCAAAAAATTGCTCAAGAAGAGAGCGATGATGAATCTGTTAAATCCTTCAAAGACGATGATGATGACGAAGAAGAAGAAGAAGAAGAAGATGTTGAAATGACTAAAGAAAATTCAACTCCAAGTTCGACTCCTGATATTGAATCTCAACCAAGCAAATCAAGAGCTTCATCAACTGTGGAAAATACACCATCAAATGAAGGTGTTGTTGATGTTATCAATCCAACTCAATTATTAAGAGGTCAATTAAGAACCTATCAGAAACAAGGTTTGAATTGGTTAGCAAGTTTATATAACAACAACACCAATGGTATATTAGCAGATGAAATGGGTCTTGGTAAAACCATTCAAACAATTAGTTTAATTTGTTATTTAGCAATTGCTAAAGAAAATTGGGGTCCTCATTTAATTATTGTTCCAACTTCTGTTTTATTGAATTGGGAAATGGAATTTAAAAGATTTGCTCCAGGTTTTAAAGTTTTGGTTTATTATGGTAGTCCACAACAAAGAAAAGATAAAAGAAAAGGTTGGAATAAACCAGATACTTTCCATGTTTGTATTACTTCTTATCAATTAGTTTGTCAAGATCAAAAAATTTTTAAAAGGAAAAAATGGAAGTATATGATTTTAGATGAAGCTCATAATATTAAAAATTTCAAATCAAATAGATGGAATGCCTTATTAAATTTTAATACAGAGAACCGTTTATTATTAACAGGTACACCTTTACAAAATAATATTATGGAATTATGGTCATTATTATATTTTTTAATGCCATCATCAAAATCAAATCAAAAAATGCCATCAGGTTTTGCCAATTTAGAAGATTTCAAGCAATGGTTTGGTAAACCAGTTGATAAGATTGTTGAAAATGGTGAACAAAGTAAAGTTGATGATGAAACAAGGAAAACTGTTTTCAAATTACATCAAGTTTTAAGACCATATTTATTAAGAAGATTGAAAGTTGATGTTGAAGCTCAAATGCCAGGTAAATATGAACATATTGTTTATTGTAAATTATCTAAAAGACAATATAAATTATATCATGAATATTTGGCAAGAAGTGATACACAAAACATGTTAAAAAATGCAAATTATATTTCAATTATTAATTGTTTGATGCAGTTGAGGAAAGTTTGTAACCATCCAGATTTATTTGAAGAAAGACCAATTATAACATCATTTGCCATTGAGAAATCAATTCCGACTGATTATTTATCAACAAATGAATTGATTTTTAAAATGATTCATAAGAATGATTTAAATGAAAAAATTAATTTAAGTGAATTAAATTTAATTTTCACTGAATTTGTTAATATCTTAAATGTTATTGAAAGTGAATTAACTGAAAAATTGAAATCAAATGATCAATTGATTAGAGAAGTTGATTCATTAACTTTATTATTAAAAGATTCAATTGAACCAAATTTTGCTAATATCTTGGATTTTTATAAATATGATTCATATGAAAAGAAAAAGAAAGATTTAGAGAAATTGAAGCATTTGTTGTATTTAAATACTTTGAGATGTGATAAAAAACCATTATTAAGTAAGAAATTAATTAAATCATTATCATTTATCAAACCATTATCAATAGAAATCCAAGAAGGTAATAATGATTTTATTAAACCTTTGAATACAAGAATTTTATCAATGAAAGATTATATTGATAAATTTGGATTTGTTACACCAGCAGTTGTTAATTTGAATTTACCAAAATTAACAATCAATAAAGAATTAAATCAAGAAATTATGTCAAATGGTTGTGAAATTGAAAATCCATTTCATCAAATTCAAACAAAATTATCAATTCAATTTCCAGATAAATCATTAATATTATATGATTGTGGTAAATTACAAAAATTAGCAAAATTATTACAAGATTTAAAAGATGGAGGACATCGTGCATTAATTTTCACACAGATGACAAAAGTTTTGGATGTTTTAGAACAATTTTTGAATATTTTGGGTATTAGATACATGAGATTAGATGGTGCCACCAAAATTGAAGATCGTCAAATTTTAACAGAGAGATTTAATTCCGATTCAAGAATCACTGTTTTCATTCTATCAACTAGATCTGGAGGGTTAGGTATCAATTTAACTGGTGCAGATACTGTTATTTTTTATGATTCTGATTGGAACCCTGCAATGGATAAACAATGTCAAGATCGTTGTCATCGTATTGGTCAAACAAGAGATGTTCATATTTACAGATTTGTTAGTGAATATACCATTGAATCCAATATTTTGAAGAAAGCTAATCAAAAGAGACATTTGGATAATGTTGTTATTCAAGAAGGTGAATTTACAACAGATTATTTCAGTAGGTTATCAGTTAATGATTTATTAGGAGATGGTACTACAGATGAGAATTCTACACCATTATTTGGAGACACCACGAACTTGAATAATGCGTTGTTGCAAGCAGAAGACGCACAAGATGCACAGGCTGCCAGAGCAGCTATGAGAGAGGTTGAGCTAGATGAGGAGGATTTCAATGAGGACTCAACTAATAAGAATGCAGATTCTTTGAATAATCCAGAAGACCTTGCAGCCGCAGCTGGCTCAGACGACGAACACGAGGGAACAGGACACATCGATGAGTACATGATCCGCTACATTGCGAACGGTTTCTACTACGACTGATTAGAATAGACGATTTTGAGAGTTGGTTTCATAGTAGATTAAGAATAGTAGATTTGTAGACTTCCTAAAGAGGCAATTACCCGGAAATCACGCTTTTTTTTGCTGGTTTACGCACCAAAAATTTAAAATCTGCGATTTGTTTTGAGACTCAAAAGCTGTTTTCAAGTGGCGATTTGCTGGTGTTCAAGGAGAGGAGAAAGACTGTGATACAGGTAGAGTGTTTTGATAGTGGAAAGAAAGGTTGAAAAAAAGACACACAAATATGGAGAAAAGAGAAGCGCTCAGAGATCTAACCACCAACTCACCAAGTGTGAAGCGCCAGAAGCTTGCGGGAGCGCACGAGTACCAGCTACGCAGGCAGCAAGAGCAGCAGCAAGAGCAAGAGCAGCAGCAACAACAACAACAACAACAACAGCTGGCGTCACAGGAGTTTTTAGTTTGGCAGCGCAGCTGGAGAAGGATTATGCTGGACACTGTTGTTTATTTTGATTCTAATGATAGCAATATAAACAATATGGAATACATCAACACGAAGAAGAAAGCAATGAAGCTTTTCACACAGGTGGGTGCTAAAGTACAGTTGTTTTTTGACCACACAGTGACAATTGTGGTGTCAAGAAGAGACAAGTCAGATCTACCTAAAAATATTCTACAATATGAAAAGACTTTAAAGTTTTGGAAGTATGATAAAGTGTTTCGTTTTTTGGCTAATTTAGGAGAAACCACGTCCCCTGTGGTTATACAAAGTGCTCAAAAACAACAATTGCACTTATTATTGAATAACGAGAAATTACATGGTCCAAGTGATAGAGATCCAAATGCTAAAAGAGATGATTATTACTATTTTAAGTACAATTACTTTTTTGTTTATGATTTGAAACAAAAAATTAGACCTGTTGCAGTAAAAGAATGGAAAATCAGAGATAGATCTGAGAGGAAACCATGGCCTCATATGTTCCCTTCTACTTATGGAAGATCTTTATTTGAACCAGATCCAGCAGATTCCAATTTACCTAGAAAATTGGAAAGAAGAAGATTACGTGATTTACAAAACAAGAAGCATAGAAGCAGATTGAGAATGGTTTATGAATCACATCTAGCATCACATTTTAATTCTAGTAGTACTTCAACTGATAATGAATCTGAAGAAGAATCAAGTTCTTTAGAAAATATTTCAACTAATGATGAAAATAAAACTATTACACCACAACAATTACAAAATAATGAAGAAGAAGATCATCATCAAAATAGTAATGAAAATGTTTTGAGAACTAAAAAATCAACATTGTTAAATATGCCACCACCAGTGTTTGAAAGACAACAATCATTAATTACAAATCAATTTATGGAGGCCACTAAAAGAGATGGGTTTGAAATTCAAGCATCTGGGTTCAATGGATCAACCAATATTTCTCAACAGTCTAATGAAGTTCAAACAAGAAATGGGTTAGCACCAATGGGGTCATCAGTTTCTTCTAAAAAAGTCAACTCATTAGCCAAAAAAGTGATTTCTAAACAACAAAATTTTGCATCTCATACAACACAAAATACTACTGCCATTAATACTACTACTACTACTACTACTAATAATAATAATAATAATAACAATAATAATAATAATAATAATAATAATACCAAAACCACATCAACTATAAATAATAATAATAATAATAACACTAAATGCAATTCTCATGACAATTCAAGATCAAAAACCAAAGAGAAAACTCCAGGGTACTGTGAAAACTGTCGTATTCATTACGAAGATTTTGATTCACATATAGAAAGTGGGAAGCATAGAAGCTTTGCACGTAAAGATGAGAATTTCCAAGATATCGATAATTTAATTGAGAAATTACATCAACATATTGCTCTCAAAAGATGACAAAAAAAAAAAAAAAAA
>JAJLVW010000087.1:0-14806 GCA_030570535.1 Starmera pachycereana
TTTTTTTTTTTTTTTTTTTTTTTTTTTTTTTTCTTGAATTCCGACCGAAATTCGCTTAACGATTCTAGAATTGAATTTCTAATCAAGTTTCAAACAGCCATAAATTATAGTTATTAAATTCTAGCAATTTCTTTCTTTTCTTCAGAATCACCAGCTAGTTGGACATTTAGACAGAACAGAAGTGAAGCACAAGTAGACAGAACAGATATCCATGATGACATCCACTGATAACAAGCGATACATCACAGAATCTCCGGACGCTGAGTCTCAAACTCCCAAAAGACAGGAGGATAACAACAAAAAGGTGAATAAGCCAGGTAGAAAACCTATTGACACGGAACCAACAAACAAGAGAACTGCACAGAACAGGGCTGCTCAAAGGGCTTTTAGAGAGAGAAAAGAGCGTAAGATGAAAGAACTAGAAGAACGTATTAATCAATTGGAGAATGAAAAGAAATCTGCAAATACAGAAGCTGAGTTTTTAAGATTACAAGTGCAAACTTTAATGAATGAGTTATCTAAACATAGAGGTGTTGCAGATTTAGCCACTGATTTAAATTTACCACAATTACCAAGTGGATCCACAAACATCAACGGGTTCCAAACCTCTTTCAACATTGAGAATGCTTCAAACACTAATTCTTCTAAAGTCTCCACTCCCCAAAGTTTATTATCAAATGTTACCTCAAACACCTCTCTATCAAATGAAGGTAAACCACAAAATTATTCGTTTGAATTTCCATGGTCAAGTCGTAAAAGTTCCAATTCTCAAATTTCAATTTCTAATAATTTGAATTTAAATATTAATGATGTTCAAGCCCCTGCATTATCTTCAGATGGTTCAACTACTTGTTCTTCTCAATCATCTCCATTTGAATTATACAACACTGATGATCAAAAAGATTTACCTCTGTTTAGTAAGGTTAAAACAACTTTCCAAAATAACTCAAATACAACAATTAATACCCTTGATTCAACAAATTTAACTAATGAATTTAAATTTGATGATAAATTTGATGAAGGTATATCTCAATTCTGTTCTGAATTAGGTAGTGCTTGTGGTACAAGAGATCATCCTATTCCTCAACCGAAGAAAAACTTGTCATCAATGTCAACTCCATTGAGTAGTAATACAAGATGTTATAACAACAACAAGAACGATAACATTAATACTGCTCATAACAATTTTACCGATTATAGAAGCACTAATGATCCATTATCATTTTTAAATGATGATACATTTCAAGCATTTGATCCATCACTTGCATTTCCAAATGATCAAAATTTTAATTTTTTCAATGATGATTTGGATGAATCAAATAATAATACAAACACAATTGATCCTTTAGAAAATTTAATAACAGAAGAATCAATCTATGATCCATTTGGATTATTTGGTAATCAAGGAAAATCTCCAATTGTTGAATCAATCCCTCAAATCAAGAAAGAACAACAACCATCACCATCACCATCACCAGCAGTACTTAATGAAAAACTTGTAGCTGTTGCAGATGAGACAGAAGTAGATTCAAATTCAGAGGTGGTACCGTCAAGAGATGGAAGATTATTGAAATGTTCAGAAATTTGGGATAGAATCACATCACATCCAAAATATGCAGAAATTGATATTGATGGATTATGTTCTGAATTACGTACTAAGGCAAAATGTTCTGATAAAGGTGTTGTTATTGATTATGCTGATGTGAATCAAGTTTTGATGAAAAATTTGAAGAATTAAGAGTTTGCTACATTTTTTATGATTTTATGATATGGGTTTTATCAAGAGAGAAAGGGGGAAAAAAAAAAAACACTGATTTGTATATTAAGTTTTATTTTTTCTTGGGTAGAATATTTAAGTAAATAAATTGAATTAATTAATAGTAATTGTCAATGAATTAAATTTAATCCAGTTGAATTTATTTAATAATTGTAATAATTTCCCATTAATTAATATTTTAGTGTTTTTTTTGCAAAATTTCAATAAAATTAATAAAATTATTAGATTTATCACAATTTTTTTACAAAATTTAGCAATTAAATTCAACAATTTCATACCAATAATTTTAATCAATTTTTTATCACTAGCTTCATTATTATCTTTTCTATAATTATCAAAATTTAATGAATTTTTTTTACCATTAATTTCATCAATTTTATTTAATGCAATACTAACTTCTTTTTTCAAAATCATTAATTCCCTATCTCTTTTATCTCTAATACTAATATCATAATCATATTCTGACACCCCCATTGTAGAATTCCCAACATTAGTCGTATTATTATTATTATTATTATTATTATTATTATTACTATTACTATTATTATTATAATTATAATTATCAAACCCATTAAAATAACTAGTGTTTATCCCACTATGACCACTACTTATATAACTTCCCTCATTATTCAGACTATTATGTTCAAATGAAACATCTTTAATTTGATCCCATAGATAGATCAATTCATCTAATAATTCTCTTGCTTCATGTGTACCACTAGCATAAGTTTTCATCGTATCAATTAAAAAACTAATATATTTCCTCTTAGCTTCAGTTTTATTTAAACCTTCTTGTTGTTTCCAAGCATCCCATCTTTTTTGTGCAGTTAAATCTTGTGGTGTATTACCCATAGGACGAGCCATTACTCCTGAAACATCCCCTTCAGTGGCTTGTTTATACAGTCCATATAGTTTTATTCTGTTTTCTAAAGGAGGTCTAGGGAGTCCATACCCTGATCTTGTTGAAAGTGCACGAATTGTTGAAATGGCTTTAACGAATACTCTATCTTAGAAAAAAAAAAAAAAGAAAAGAAAAGGGGGTGTTATTATCAATGCAAAACAGGCATTCATACAAAAGCCGAGCGCAAAATCATACCTATTGAATCGGACATTGATTTGTTTTTATTATTTGTTGAAACAGCAATATTTTATTTATGTTTTTTTTTTTTTTTTTAAACATTTCCAGATTTTATAGAAATTTTCAAAAACGAAATTATATATCGAATTTAAACTTTGAAAAGAAATGGAATAAATTGATAAATAAATTGATAAATAAATTGATAAATAAATTGAATAATGAATTGAATGAAATAAAAAACAAAAAACAAAAAAAAAAAATGTAAGCAAAAGTGAATAGATAAAATGGATCCATGAAATTATGAAAAATAAAATAAATTAAATGGATGAGTAAGGTGCACATTTTTCTTGTTTGCTTTAAAATAGAAACTTGATATAGGAGAACAACCAAGTTTCAGAGTGTAGCAAACTGTTATATAACTATATATTTCAATTCATTCTAGCTTTTTCTTTTTCTTTTTTTTTTTTTTTTTTCAATTCAATTCAATTCATATTCATATTCATTTCAGTTCATTTCATTTCATACCAATTTATTTCTTAATCAATTCATACCAACCCAGATAAAAATTTACAACTTGTTTATATGAAAAACAACCCCATTTAATTATACAAGATTAATCTATCTAACTTAGTTTTCTGGGATTTCAATTTCACCAGCGTTGATAGCTTCAATAATATCATGTGGATTTTTGTAGTTAACTCTACAACCAACAGATTGAGCAGTTCCTAAGATTTCTTTGGTAACAGATGCTAAGTTTTTACCAAAAGATTTTTCTCTCATTTGTCTTGCAACTTCAATGATATCTTCTAATTGTAAGTTACCATTGTGTTTAACATTTTTTTCCTTCTTACGATCTCTTGGTGGTTCTTTCAAAGCAGTGATGACTAAAGAAGAGGCAGATGGAACGACAGAGGCAACAGCTTGACGGTTTTGGATTCTTAATTGAACAGTGACTCTGATACCTTTGAATTTAGCAGTGGCTTTAGCAATATCTTCACCAACTTTTTTTGGAGATAAACCTAAAGGACCAATTTTTGGAGCTAAAGCAGCAGAAGCACCGACTTCACCACCGGTGGCTCTTAAGTAGATAAATTTCACTTCACTTGGGTCAAATTTTGGAGGCATTTTTTGAGTTAGATGTCGATAGAGTCTGTGTTGCAAATGTATACAAATTCATAATATTTCATTTGGAAATTAATTGAAATTTTTGTTTGTTTGAAGAGTTGTTAATGGTGTATGGGTGGCTCATCTTTTTTTTTTTTTGGGCAGCTGATTTTGAAAATCAAAAAAAAAAAAAAACTTTTCACAGTCACATTTCACCGGTCGTTAGGGTTAAAAAAACATCCAGACACTATTAGCAAAAGTCACAAGACAAACCCTAAATGTTTCATGATTAAAAATCTATTAATAATCTATAAAGTAGAACTATGTACAATTCAAACAACAGGGTAATAACAATGTGTTGCACCGCTAGGAACACCTCCAGTTAAACCAATACAACTCTGCTTAATCTCTTCATACCACTGAATCCATCCTTCTTTATTCAACTTCAACTCATCAACTCCATTCTTTATATCTAACAACACATCTTGTAAATTCTTTTCCAATCTTTGTTTAACAACACCGGTCTTGTTCTTACTAACTAGCATCTTGATATAAACATGATGTTCATTGTAATTAGGTAAGATAGGAACTCCAACTGTTGCAAATGATTTCATTCGAACATCATATAAAATTGACACATTTTTTATAAATGGGAAATTTGGTTCATTAAATTTCTTGTTTCTATTTTTCTTTTCCTCATTGATATACAACACTTGTAATATACTCATATCTTGATGAATTGAATAAATTTTCTTCATTCTTTTAATCTCTTCAATATTACCCAACAATTGAGGTAAAATATTATCATTTTTAAATTGCATTTTTTCTTTGAAACGTTGCTTTTGTTCACCTTTCTTATTCTTTAATTTTTTATTCATTGAACTAATATTACCAACTTTATATTCATTATATTGGATAATTCTATCCAATAGAATATTGATATTTTCAATTAAATAATTTGAATACCAATACATGGTTTCAAATTCCCAATTTTTATAAATTTCCAACTCAAACCCTTTTAAAACAAATTGTAACATCACATCCAATTTATTCAAGTAAATCCATGTCGAAACAGGTAATGCTGGTATAATTTCTCCATCACTATTTTCCAATAAATCATTTGTTTTGAAAACTTGAAAAATTTCAAATTCGGATGGTTCAATTTGTGCTTGTAATTGATCAAATTGAACAATTAGCCTTGATAGATGTTGTCTTTGACGACATGGATTTTGAGTCATTGAATTAAACCATTCAAATTTCACCGCAGTAATTAATTCTAACATTTCTTTAAATTTGTTCAAGATAACTAAATTATCTTTTGATAAAATATCACAATCTAAACATGAAATTTTCTCTAAATCTGCCACAAGTAAATCTTGGAAATTTTCTTCTCCCATTACACTTTGATCATCTCTGATTAAAAAAATCGCAAAAAATGCACGAATTAAAACATGATGATTTGAGTTTGCAAAAAAATTAACAAAATTTTTCAATTGTAATATATTGGAAGATCTTTTAGAGATTTCAAAAATGGATATCAACCCTTGTGTAATTTTTATTAAGGAGCCATAATCCTCAACTTTAGTGCTATCAATCAAATCTTTAACTGGAGATCTATTTTCTAACCTCTTTTGAATACCTAAACTGAAACATCCATTTGGGACTTTTAATCCATTCAAGTATTCAACATTATCATGTAAAAATTGACCTGCATTTAGCACATCAATTAATGATTGAAATTTCATTCCATTACCATTCTCATTAACTGGAATTTTAATTGATAAAAAAAATGGTAAATCAATTAAATTTCTTAAAATCTCTAAAATTTTAATTAATAACTCAGTTTGATTTGCAGATTTGGAAAAATTATTTGCTAAAAATGATATACTCGTTTGAATTTCATTTATAATCTCTGTTGAATCAATCAATGAAATTATATCAAGATTCATTGTTTGAGTATTTAAATCCTCTTCTTCATTAACCACACCACTTTGTCCCAAGCTGAGTGCTACTCTAACAAAATGCAAAACACCTAAGCACACACTTCTTAGTACTTGATGTGTCAATTTTATTCCCAAACTAGCAGTACTCATATCCATATCAGAAGAATCATGGAATTGTGAACTTTTAATTCCATCAATAATATGATGTGTATAATTCACAAGCATTTGTTCAATGTACCTGCAACTTAGCACAGTAGCAGACAAAGAGTTGTTGCTCATCCATGCAAAAACAGATCTGAGTAATCTATCACTGATGGCCAATACCTGATCTAATTCCAATGGTTTAGTACAATCATAATTGATTTCTTCTTCAGTCAATTCTATCAGTCCTGAATCCAGTCTTGGATTCATCATTTCTAAAGCGTGTGTGCCTTCAAACAACGAGAACTGTGGTGATTTCACCACCGCGTCGTTCTTCAACTGCTGGCATTTGGAATTTAAAATATCTGTGATATCAACAAACTGTTTCTCATTGATACTGAGCGTCTTGAGACCTAGAAAAAAAGGACTCAGTTAGTTATTATACCATACACAGTCAAATTAAATTAAGATCAATACGTGCCTTCCACCTGTGCCATTGCTTCTGTTCTTCTTTCTTCATTCATTCTATAAAATAAACAAATTGAATATTAAACAAAATAAACAAATTTGCCACTGACAAAGAAATGACACACCGAATAAAACTCCACTTGAAAATTCAATGCTACATATCGATCTAAATCTTTCATTCTTTCTTGCACTATATTTGACCACGAAAATGATCAGACTACGCTGCATAACCACCGCAACCACATGCAGAACACTCAGAGCATTTCACACGTCTTTTCAGGCATGGAATAACGCTCCTTTGAACGAGTACAACAGACTAGTAAAGATTGGGAAATTACGTGATGATCAATTCCAAAGAGGTATTATCACTTCATTAGGGACATTGCACGAACAACTAACAGACTACAAACCTCCACATGTTGAGATCCCAGATGCTGCTCATCTCAAACCAGCAACTGGGGTATCAAAATTATTCAAGTCGATATTTGGTGCCAAAAATCATTCTTCAAGTTCCGATTATTCAAAGATCCCCAAAGGTATTTATCTATATGGAGATGTTGGATGTGGTAAGACAATGTTAATGGATCTATTTTATAGCACAATCCCAGCTCATTTAACTAAAAGAAGATTGCATTTCCATCAATTCATGCAAAATTTACATAAGAGATCTCATGAATTGAAAAAGATACATGGATCTCCAGATCTTGACACAATCCCAATCTTAGCAGCAGAGATCAGTCAGAAATCAACAATCTTATGTTTTGATGAGTTTCAAGTTACTGATGTTGCCGATGCAATGTTATTAAGAAGATTATTGATGACTTGTTTATCACCTGAATATGGTTTGGTGTTATTTGCAACTTCAAATAGAGCACCAGATGGACTTTATATTAATGGGGTTCAACGTGATTCTTTCATCCCATGTATTGAAAAAATTAAAGAACGTACCGAAGTGATTTTCTTGAATTCTCCAACTGATTATAGAAGAATCCCAAAACCAATTTCAAAAGTTTATTATCATCCTGATTCAAATCAAGATTATAATTCAAAATTATGTAAACTATCAAGAGAAAATCATGTTAAACAATGGTATGAATTCTTTAGTCAAGGTCATAAACAAGAACATAACATTGAATTAACCATTTGGGGAAGAATCCTTACTGTTCCAAAAGGTTCACCACCATACGTTGCACAATTCACTTTTAATGAACTATGTGGACAACCACTAAGTGCAGCAGATTATTTATCATTAGCATCACATTTCAACTCTTTTATCGTTACAGATATCCCATACTTATCAATCAATTCAAGAGATCAAGTTCGTAGATTTATTACATTTTTAGATGCAATTTATGATAATCATGGGAGATTATGTGTTACCGTGGCAGCACCATTTCAAGAATTATTTGTTGAGCCAGAACAAATTACTAATGATGGATATGGTTTATTACCACTTTCTACTGAGAAACAAGAAAAGCAATTAGAAAAAATTGATACTTCAAATGACGACTTAATTAAAAAACATGGGTTTAGTGAACAGATTGCTAAACAATCTTCAAAGTTATTTGGATTAGATGAAGAAAAATTTGCATTTGCAAGAGCATTAAGTAGATTGTCTCATATGTCTACACAAGATTGGGTTGATTCAAATGGTCCTAAAAACTTTTAAAATCTTAAAAATTAGATTATGTATTATACATTAGTGTTAATAAAGAAAAAATAATAAATTAAAAAAAAAACTTTTAAATGTCTAATTCAATTTCATCAGGATTAATTGATTGATCATTAGATCCAGTCTTGTCAATTTTTTGATTAATAACAGGACTATCCTTTGATTTAACAAACCCTTCTAAAACAACATTACTATTACTATAATCCGGAAATTTATCATTAGCTTGTCTTTTTAATCTTAACATTTCTTTAAAAGTCTCTTTATTCCCATATTTAATTTCAAAATTTTCATAAAATTCCCATAATTTATTAAATTTTGAAGGAGAAACTAATAATGCTGAATATTTTAATAAATCACGAACTCTTTGATACTCATTTAATTTTAATTCAATTTTAGCAAAATTTAAAATAAATTCTAATGATTGTATCAATGGTAATGAATTGATAGCTTTTTCAAAAATTGGTCTTGTTTCAATTAATCCGAAATTTTCCATTGTGTTATTAATTAATAAGTTGAAAATTTCAATTTTATCATCAATTTTAGAGATTTTAGTCAATGATTCGTTCAAAATTTTCAATGATTTTTTAATTGAACCTTTTTCTTTTTCAAAATTAGAATAAAGAATAACTATTGGTTTTAAATATTCATTTGGAATAGAATTTAAACAAGTATCAAATAAATCTCTTATTCTTTCTATATTTAAATTTCTTTTCAATGCTTTATTCAAATAAATATTCCAAATTTCAAAACAAATTGGGAATTTATTATTGAAAATATGTAAACCTTTTTCATAAATTTTAAAAGAATCTTCAAACCTAGAATTTTCTTCTAAGAAATTTGCATAATTTATGATGATTAAAGGTGTAGCAATTTTTAACTTCAAAATTTCTTCATAAACTTCACAAGTTTTCTGTAGATCACCAGAACTTTCAATTAAATCTAAATAAAATGACCAAATTTTAACATTTTTAAAAATTTTCAATTGATTTGAAATTTTAGGATCATTATAATTCACATCTGATAGATTAGACGTTGTTGGAGTTGTAGCAACTTTTAAAATCTTGATAGCAGTTTCAATATCATTTTGCCTTAATTCTAATTCAGCCCAATTCAACCAAATTTCAGCCAATTCATCAATTGAATTGAATTCCATTTTAATTGCTTTATCTAGGATAGTTCTTGCAGTGGTGATATCACCATTATTTTCATATATTTTGGAATATTGTAACCATAATTGATGATAGTTTTTTGTTGCATGAAGAGGATTAATTGTTGTTATTGCTTTAACAAAAAATTCTAATTTTAGTTGTAAATTATCATCATCAATTAAATTAATTCTTTGTAACCATTGATCAACATCATTTGGATTTTGTCGTATTTTAACATCAGAAAGTAAGAATTCACGTCTAGAAATTAATTTCTCGAATTTATTTAAATTCAAATCTAATTGTAAATTTAAATCATCAATTTCTTCTTGATTGGAGTTATCAGAATCTTCCAATTTAGTTATGGCTTGCACAATCTTATTAATAGAAGATTCTTGAAATTCAGTGTATGAATCATAAATCATGGTGAAATCTTTAATAGTGGTGATTTTTTCCAAAGAATCTTCAAAAATATCATAAACTTTTTCAAAATTATTTGATTTGATATAAAAAGTAATTAGTTTTATATATAATTCAGCATGTTGATCAGGAAATTTTAGCATGACATCGGAGATTAGATTATCTAGGTCATCAGTAGTGTTATATTTCTCACATTTAATGAATAAATCAATATAATTTAACCATAATTGTAACGGAGAATTTCCTAAACTTGAAACAAATTTGTCATCAATCAAAATAATTTCATACAATTCACAGGCTCTAGAATATTGTTTGAACTCTACCAATTTCTCAATAACTAGTTCAATCTCTTTAGGATTAAATTTATAATAACGTGAATAAATTTTCCCACCAGTTATACCACCAATTTTATCAGCAAATTCCAACATCACAGGCCAAATTAGCGCGTGTTGAGTTATTGGCAATGCACGTAGACAATCATTGAAAACACGTCTTGTTGTAGTGACATTTGGTTGGGTGATTAAGAATTGTAAATATTTCAACCAAATCAATGGGAATTTATTCATGAGATATAATGCTTTTTCAAATTCGTTATTCACATGATCAAACCACTGCTTGTTTTCTCTGTATGATAAGTTCTCTGAAAGTTCAACTAGATGTGTAAGATACAACATCCATAATTTATAAGATCTGCTAAGGAAATAACATGCTCTTTGTAAAACCGCAATTTTGTCGCTGAGTAAAGATTTGTGCCAGTAGTATCTCATCCAGCTGGATACATTGTGTGGGTCTTTCAGCAACTGCTGCTCATAAGCAATGTCTGTGGGTGATAACTCCATTTTGGTTCTGTTTCTTTATATATATATATAATTTTTTTTTTTTTTTTTTCCTAATATTTTTTTTTGGATTTTATGAAAAAACATAAAACTTCAACTTCAACAGAACTCTTTATTTGCAACTTAAAACATCGAGAATGTCAGCTAATAACAGGTTAGTTTTTACAATTTGCAAATTTATGGTTCTTTCAGTCTTTTTTTTTGTTTCCTGCGTTCAATTGGCATTCAAATTGACAGAGTTGTGGATTGTTGACCCTTAAATTGTGGTTTATGTTTACAAGAGAGACTAACAATCATAGAGAAGCAGTGTTTCCTACCAGAATGACCTTAGGTCTAATGAAGGGGAAGTTGAAAGGTGCTCAACAAGGTCACAGCTTGTTGAAAAGAAAATCGGAAGCTTTGACCAAACGTTTCAGAGATATAACGAAGCGTATTGATGATGTATGTTAAATCAATAACATGGAGAGAGAGAGAGAGAGAGAGAGAAAAGACTAACACTTATCAGGCTAAGAGGAAGATGGGAAGAGTGATGCAAACAGCGTCTTTTTCATTAGCAGAAGTCACCTATGCCACTGGTGATAACATTGGTTATCAAATTCAAGAATCAGTGAAGAATGCTCGTTTCAAAGTTCGTGCTAAACAAGAGAACGTTAGTGGTGTTTATTTACCACAATTTGAGAGTTTTGTTGATGAAAATATCAATGATTTTAAGTTGACTGGGTTAGGTAGAGGTGGTCAACAGGTTCAAAAGGCTAAAATGGTTTATTCTAAAGCAGTTGAAACGTTAGTTGAGTTAGCTTCTTTACAAACTGCTTTCATTATCTTGGATGAAGTGATTAAAGTGACCAATAGAAGAGTTAATGCCATTGAACATGTTATAATTCCAAGAACTGAAAATACTATTGCTTATATTAACAGTGAATTGGATGAATTGGATAGAGAGGAGTTTTATAGATTGAAGAAAGTGCAGGAGAAGAAGCAGATTGCCGTTGCTAGAGCAGATGCAGAGATGAAGGCAAAGAAACTGGCTGAAGCTGAAAAACAACAACAACAACAACAACAACAACAACAACAAGAAGAAGATATTGAAACAGAGCTTAAAGATCCACATTTTGAAGCCAAAGAAATCGAGAAGTTAAGCTTAGAAGACGACGAAAAACAAGGTGGTGATAATATTGTTGCAGAGACAGAAGAAGATGTTATTTTTTGAGAATGATTTTATATAGTAGATAATAAATAAACAGAAGAATAAATTCTCAGTAGTGAAATTAATTAAATTGTCAATAAGAATTAAAAATAATGAAATTAACATTATTGTTGCTGTTGATAGTCTCTTCAGCAGCTGCGTTACCAGCATGGCTCCCATGGCTGAATGAAGGAGGAGAAGAACAAAACCGTTTGATTGTTACTTCTGAAGACTCTGCTCCTTTAACAATTAAAGAGTCTCAGAAATTACAATTGAGACAGCAAGGAGTGAATTTTATTGATATCACCAGTCACTCGTCATGGTGGTTCTCTAGCAAGAAAGAAGTTGAAGTGCCAGAGTACAACTATCCAACTGAATTGAAGCATCAGAAACAAGTGGAATCAGTGTTGAAAGATATTAATTTGAATGAAATGTATTGGAATTTAGCTAATTTAACTTCATTCTTCTCTCGTTATTATAAAGATGAGAATGGATTAAAGGGAAGTGAATGGGTTTTCAAGACAATCAATTCTTATCTAGTTCAGTACCCTGAATCTAAGGGGAAAGTGACCAAATTTAAACATGAATGGTTACAAAATTCTATAATTGTTAATATTCCAGGAGTTGTTTCAGATACAATTATTGTTGGATGTCATTTAGATTCAACCAATTTGATTTTCCCAAGTTTCATGGGTGCTCCAGGTGCAGATGATGATGGTAGTGGAGTTGTTACCAATTTAGAAGCTTTAAGATTAATTTTAAAACATGGTATGAAACCTTTTAACACTTTGGAATTCCATTTCTATTCTGCTGAAGAAGGTGGTTTATTAGGTTCAATGGATGTATTCCGTAGTTATGCAGTAGATGGTAAAAAAGTTGTTGCTATGTTACAACAAGATATGACTGGTTATATTGCTAAATCTTTGGATAAAGGATTACCAGAACATGTTGGATTAATTACAGATTATGTTTCATTGAAACTTGTTGAATTCTTGAAATTGGTTATTAAGGAGTACTTAACCATTGGGTATATTGAGACCAAATGTGGGTATGCTTGTAGTGATCATGCTAGTGCAATGCAAAATGGGTTTCCTGCTGCTTTTATGATTGAAAGTGATTTTAAAGCTACCAATCCTTTTATTCATAGCACTAAAGATACTTTGGACAGACTCAGTTTTGAGCATATGGCCCAGTTTACTAGACTTGCAGTGTCATATATTTTTGAACTTAATGAAGTTCATTTTTGAAATTTATTTTAATTCTACTTCTTCTTCTTCTTTTTCTTTATATCAACTGTAGAACCAATGAAAGTGTATAGAGTGGTACCCAACACCAAGGCCATTGACAGTGTGTATCTCTACTCCTGGATCACAAAGTTTGTACCACCAGCTCGCAACAATACAAGACTACACAACAAAGCAGTCTATTTATTAAAAGTATGTAATTTTATTTTATTTAGTTTTATTATTATTATATATGGAAAAGAAGTGAAATTTAACAGAATTAAAGTTTCATGAATTGATCAATAAAGAGCTAATTGTTAGTGTTTCTGATAGCAACACAATAATTGAGGCAGTGATAACACAGCAATGTATTTCGTTATTTGAAAGGAAACATCAAGCTCGAATCACTCAATTCAACAATTTTTTAATTAATTTATTAGAATTTTACATAGTTTATATCAACAATAAACCAATGTTAAGGATTGAAGATATAGAATTGATTGGGACTTTACCTGTGAAATACAACATCAATAGACTGAAATTATACTACTCGTTATCTATATAGATTTTATATAATTATTATCATTATTTACAAACAATTTAAGATTAAACCTTATTTAGATTTATTTTTACCCAAAACAATCTTTCTTGGTCTATCTTTAACTTTGAATCTATTTTGAGATTTGCCTCTTCTTGTTCTATAGTTCTTAGCTAAAACACCTGTTCTAGATTGTGATAAAACATGAGATTTATTTTTACCACGACCACCACCATGAGGATGATCACATTTATTCATAGCTAAACCACGAACTTTTGGTCTTCTACCTAACCAACGAGCACGACCGGCTTTACCTAATTGCATTGATCCGTGTGCTGCATTTGAAACAACTCCTAATGTAGCACAAGCTTCTAAATGAACATAACGATGTTCACCACTTTGTAATTTAATAATTGCTTTATTTTTTTCAGGTAATTTTTGTAATAATCTACCAAATGTACCAGCAGATCTACAAAGTTGACCTCCAAAACCTTTTCTTAAGCCAATATTATGAATGACTGAACCATCAGCAATCATAGATAATGGTAAACAATTACCTCTTTGTCTAGTTCTTGCACTTAAAATAGCTGGATCAATTTTCCCACCCATTTCATTTAATAAACGTTGAGGAATCCCACTTCTAAAACTTTCAACAACATCACCTGTTCTTAAACCTTCACATGCAATAATATAACTTAATTTTTCAGTTAATTTATTTTTTAATAATGCAATATGACTTGTTCTACCTGGATCTTTTTCAATTCTTAAAACTTCATGTTCACCAGGTTCTGTTCTACTGAAATCAACTATTCTTAGACGACGTTTATGACCACCACCACGACCTCTCACAGTTAATTTCCCATGAGAACGACCACCACATCTGATTTTAGCAATAGTTAATGATCTAATTGGTCCTTTTTTATATAAATGATTATATTGAGGGATTCTAACATGTCTTAAACCTGGAGAAATTGGTTTGAATTTCTTGATGACAACTTGTTCTCTTGAAATATCACGACGTTTTTTAATAATTTCATCTTGTTTTTCTAATTCTGTTAAATCAACTGGAATTTCAGGAATGAGGATTTTAGATAAATTGATGTTTGTTTTGAAGATAGAAGCTGATTGATGTGCATTTCTGATCAGTTGTAAATTAGTTGCTGCTGCAGTAGAAGACCACAACACAACTCTTTTCAACATCTTTCTCCCTTCAATCTTCAATCTTCAATCTTCTACTTCTCTTCTCTTTCAATCCTCTAAAAAAAAATAAAAAAA
>JAJLVW010000087.1:22707-39564 GCA_030570535.1 Starmera pachycereana
TTTTTTTTTTTTTTTTTTTTTTTTCAGCATCAGGATTCAGAATGAAAATATACAAAAGAAATATTTCATTATGTAACACACTTTTTTTGGCGAGGAGGGGGCTTTTGTTTGTTGATTTTGGTTTGCAACTAGATTCAAAATGACAGAAGAACCACAACTACTACGAGTTTCCAAAAAATCTCAAAGAAAACAACAACAAATACAACCAAAAGAACGATTACAATGTCAATTTATCATACCTAAAAAAAACAGATTATGTCCCATGACGAGAAAGGCAGATTCACAATATTGTAGTCAACATATGGGTGATAGAGATGGTGATAAAAGAATTGCATGTCCTGTTGACTCTAGACATACTGTATGGGAAAGTGAATTAAAAAATCATATAATTAAATGTGAGAGAAAAAAAAGTTTGAATGAACAAGAGAGTTGGTTTGAATTGAATCATAATTGTGATGGTGTGATGGATGAAGAAGAAGGAGAAGCGATTGTTGATGATTTTAAGAAATGGATTCCATTAGTGGAGAAATTGTATGGAGAATATGAACCTTTGAAATTGATTCAAAAACAGTTTGAAGGTGTTGATTCAAGGTTACAAGAGTTGGGGAATCAGAAGCATATTTTACAACAATCTTCTTTGATAAGTAATTTGAATGATTGTGGATTATTGTCCAGTGATTATACATATGTTGAATTTGGATGTGGTAGAGCAGAATTATCAAGATATTTTTTACAATCAATTTTATTTAAAGATAAGAAACCCAGTGATTTTATATTAATAGATAGATCTCCTACAAGATTGAAATTAGATGGGAAAATGGTTAAAGATGTTGTTGAATTTGATTCCAATTTATCATCAAATAAAGTTTTCAGGATTAGAATTGATATTAAAGATTTGAAGATTGATCAAGTTTTACAGAAAGAGTTTAATGGAAGTGATTGTAAAGGTTACGTTGCCATCTCGAAACATTTATGTGGAGCAGCAACAGATTTAACAATTGAATGTATTTTAAGGAATCCAATTTTTAAAACAAATTTCCGAGGAATGATTGTGGCAATGTGTTGTAGACATTGTTGTAATTATAGCATGTTATCTAGCATAGGGAAAGAATATTTATTGTCACATGGGTTCGATAGAACAGGATTTAGACATTTAATGAAGTTTGCAAGTTGGGCAGTTAATGGTCGTCGTCCAAATATGAAAGATGAAGATGGAACAGAACATCCAAGTGGATTGAATATTAAGCAAAGAGAAGAGTTGGGACATAAAGCTAGAAGAATTATTGATGAGAGTAGAAGGTTGAGTTTAGATAAAAATGGGTTTAGTGCTAAGTTGTTTCAATATGTTTCTAGTGATGTTTCATTAGAAAATACGTGTTTATTAGTGGAAAAGAGATTGTGAATAATAATATTAAATTTATTTGAGTGTAAACAAAGAATAACAAGACTTAGATTTTAGTTTCTTTAACACCGTGTTTCCAGATAGCAACAAATGGAGTGGTACCATCTTCTCTGTAGTTCAATAAAACCAACATAGCATCTGGGTCCATAGATTCACCGGTGTAGAAATCCCAGTCGTTGAAAGAACCAATGACTTTCTTGACATAGGTTTGAGCACCTTTTTCAAAAGTTTCAACTTCATCTGGGCTATGTTCTTGTAAATAAGCTTTAACTCTTTTCATGTAACCTTTAATGTAAGTTAAAAAAGATTTTTTGTCGAATTGAGTTTGTTGTAAACGGAAAGAGTAAACAACGTTGTTAACGGTTTCAACACCATCTTCTAAAGCTTCATCATCACCACCTTCTGCAGATGGGTTACCACCAATATCAACATCACCGTTACCAACTTGGACCATTTGGCAGTCAGCTTCGTAGATGACACCATCAACTAATTTGACGTCGTAGGCATCAGATAATAATTCGTCTCCAGAGATGATATCCTGCACATTAGTTAGTTCTGTTCTTCATTCTGGTGGGAAGTAGCCATTCACGTGGACTCCTTTCCATTCCAAACTTTTTCTGTTCAATCAAAGTGCTAATTCAACTGTTTAAAAAGCACACAATTATCAAACACCACCAATAAAAACAACAAACAAACAACTCACAGTGTAAATAATCATTTTTAAATAAGTTTCAAGCTGTTTTTCTTAAAAAAGTTGTTCAACAAGAAAACAAAAAGAAAAAAAAAAATTTTTTTATGAAAAAAAAAAAAAAAAAAAAAAAAAAAAAAAAAAAAAAAAAAAAAAAAAAAAAAAAAAAAAAAAAAAAAAAAAAAAAAAAAAAAAATTAATAAAAAAAAAACGACAAAAATGGGAATTTACCGAATCAAGAAGTTTTTATTTACGATTTTAATTATTATAAAGAAATTGTTTACATATTTGGCAATTATTCAGTTGATTGAAGAGTTTTAAATGGTTGTTGGGTGTCATGACAGATGGTTGTGGTTGTGGTGGTTGTTTCCATTATTTTATAGCACAAAAATTGGGTGTTTTAGAAGTTGTGAATTATAAAGTAAACCCACCATCAATAACAAGATTCTCACCAGTTATGGATCTATTGAGCAACAAGAACTCAACAGCAGACACTATATCCTCCATTGCAATATTTTCACCCCCTGAAACTGTATGAAATCCACTCAATTCTGCACCGATCCCTGTTTCCTTCACCAAACCTGGGGAAATACAATTGACTGTTATATCTTTACTTCCCAATTCAACAGCTAAAGATCTGGTGAATCCAACAAGACCGGCTTTGGATGCACTGTAGACACTTGCTCCCTTGCGTCCCTTTGTAGCTAGTACTGAGGAAATATTAATGATGCTGGAAGGTTTATTCTTCAATAATGATTTTAATAGCAATTGGCTTAATACAATTGAAGATGTAAGATTGGTGTTGAGTATTTTACTAACTTGTGCTGCATTTGTGGTGGCTAGTAATGAGTTTTGAGAAATACCAGCAGAATTGATTAGTATGGACACTTTCTTTAAACTTGTCTGTAGTTAATTAGTTTCAATATCTTTTTAAAAAAAAGAAAGAAAGAGTGACACTCACTGATGAAGACATTGTCTCGTAGATAGCCTCAGTGTTCTCTAAATCACACACAACAAATCCATGCTCCTGAGAGTTGTCCAGTTTAGCCAGTTCATGCTTGATGTTATGTCTTAACAAATCTTTTGATCTTGATAGTAGAATGATATTACAACCTTGATCAGCAAGTCTCTTCCCTATTTGCAATCCAATTCCTCTAGAGCCACCAGTAACTAAAGCTGTTTTCCCTGCAAATGACATTCTTCTTCTTCTTCTTCTTCTTCCTTTGTGCTGTTTCTTCTCGTTGTTTTGTTAGTTGAAGATTAAATTTTTAATATTGGATTTATTTATTAACTATGTAACATTAAAATATTTGATAAATACAATACAAATTCAATCAAAAGTCTTCTTCTTACCAGCAAATTTAACATTCTTCAATGCATCTTGTGCTTTCTTCTTAGCTTCCCATGAAGGATGTAATTTCTCTTTCTCTTCTGGTTTATTATTATTATTATTATTATTACTACTACTACTACTACTAAACGATGAAGAACTTCCTCTTTGTCCCAATGGAACTAGATTGGATCCAGATTGTGCCTGATGAGTAGCTTTTGCAGCTCTTTTAGCAGCTCTCGCTTCAAACTCTTTCTGTCTAACTTCCCATTCTTGTTGCTTTTTAACTTTCTCTTTCTCAACATGTTTGGCTTTACTACCATATTTCATTTCCCAAATCTTTTGTCTTGCCTTTTGTCCTCTTCTATTTTTTCTTACTGCTTTAGGTTGTAAAATATCTTGTACAACATCATCATTTTCAATCTCTTCAGATTCTCCTCCAGAATAATAACCAGTAGCTAAACTTGGTAAAACTATTTTGGACTTCTTTTCTTTCTTTTCTTTCTTTTCTTTCTTTTCTCTCTTCACCTTCACATTCTTTACTTCCTCTTCTTGTTCAGATGGTTCTGTATCTGTGACTTCATTATAATCAACACCTCCATCCAATTTAACCTCTTCTTCTTCTTCGTCTTCTTCTTCTGATCCTGCAACTAATTGATCATATTCTTTAAACGCATCTTCATCAATCTCTGTGATCTCTGCATCTACGTCTCCATCTTCATATTCACTATCTTCCTCACTATCTGCTAATTCTTCATCCTCACTATCTGCTAATTCATCTTCATCACTTTCACTTTCACTTTCACTTTCTTCCTTTTTAACTTTCTTGGACTTAACAGGTCCCAATATAATCTTAAACCCATTCTCAATTTCACCACCTAATTCAATAATTTCTTTACTATTCATTAATTTTGAATACCATTTTTTTTCATCTTCATTTAATTCATTATAAAAATTATTTGATGAAACAATTTCTTTTAAAATCCAATCTGGAATAAATTTGGGGATTGATTCTGGTTCATTTACAATTTTTTTACCAAAAACATTAAATATTTTACCAACTAACTTAATAATTTTCAATTTAGAAATTAATTCAACATCTAATTCTGAATAAAACTTCAATTCATCTTCTTTTGAGGTTTTTTTCAATTCTACTGTTTTACTTTTAATTGTCTTTTTAACAGATCTTTGATATTTAACTAATGCACCATGTAATTTTTTAGCAAATATTTTGGTTTGTAAATCTTGAATTAATTCAACACCTTCTTCTTTTGTATTTGGTAAATATTTATTTTTAACTTTTGATCTAACAATTTTCTTAGTTCTTGGGTATCTTGCAGGTTTGTTAAGCAGTGCTCTTTCTAAAATATCTAATTTCCATAAATCATTAGACATTTTTCTTCTTTTTTTCTTTCTTTCTTTCTTTTTAATAGATTAAATGGTAAATCTGTTAAAAGTTATTAGAAAAAAAAAAAAAAAATTATTTTGTCAAACCGGTTGGGACACGACTCATCGCACTGTTCAATATTTAAACTATAAATCAACCAATTTAGATTTTGGAACCAACTACAATCAAGCTTTAGTTCATAAATTGACAATGACAAAGAATAGGACGATTTTATAAAAAAAAGAAAAGGTTAATAAAAAGAACCGTGTTTCAATCTCACTGACAAGAACAATTAAAGTTTCATCATCTCTTTGGAATCTTAAAACGGTAATATCCATCCAAGTTTGAAATCATGAGGGTATATAAACCTATCCACATTTCTTTTAATTCTTTCTTTATGTTAGACTCTTGCAATTATCATTAATACATAACTATTCAAAAATGCAAATCACTACTTTATTATTATCAAGTTTCTTAGCTTTATCAATCAACGCTCAAACAACAACCCAATACTCTCCGGATCAATTATCTTCAGCATCATCAAGAGCTTTAGCTTCAGATGTAACAATTTTATTTGATTTTTTAGATGATTTAAATCAAAATTTCCAAGAAAGAGAACAACAAATGGCTGAAAAATCTTTAGTGTATCCTAATCCTTTAGAAAATTATGCTGTTAGATTAGCCACTGTGACAAATGAACCTGAAATTACTTCTGCTTTATTAACAAGAAGTTTCCCATTTAGTGATTTTATTACATTTGCTGCTAATTTGGATTGGTTTAGTGATATTTTAAGTAAAGCTGGTGCTTCAACTTTTTATAAACCAGAAGATTTCTTAGTTGCTGAAACTGGGATTTTATCTGCATCTTCTTCAAGTTCATTAAGTGCTTCAATTCCACAAGAAACTTCCAGTTCTTCATCTCATGCAAGCTCCCATTCAAGTTCATCCCATATTTCATCCTCCAATTCTGCCTCTTCTGCCTCTTCCACATCAACATCATCTTCTTCTTCATCTTCTTCTGCAGCAAATGGCGTTGAATCATTATACATCCCATTATCATTACCATTATTATTAGCTTCAATCTTTTTATTATAAATTTCCCCAAATATTAAAAAACAAATCTCATCTAATTGATTTCAATATTGATTCAATTTTTTCAACCTTTTTTCAAATGTTAGTATTGAAAGTTTTTAATCAATTCAGGCTTATATAAACTTACTTTTTCAATAAATTTTGTATCATTAATTTTAGAAATTATCAATTCTTTTAATTTTGTATCATCATCTTCTTCATCTTTTTCTTCTTCATTTAAAATTTGTGACAAGAATGGAATATTGTTAGTAGTACCAGTAATCGTAGAAGCAGGATTGATAGAAGTTCTATTCAAGTTATTAAAATAATTCAAATGTTGATTATGATTATTAATTGCTGGTTTGGTCATCATTGGGGTAACAAATGAAAATTGTTGTGGTACAACTTGTTGTTGACTCATAACAAATGAATCAAATTGATTGTTATTAAACTGACTATTGTTTATATTATTATTATTATTATTATATTGAGATTGACTTATAAATTCATTTCTTTGTGAAAAAACATCATTTAACTGAGAATGAATTTGATTTGATTGAGTACTAGCACTTGTGTCATTCTCAACAGTAAATCTTATTTTTTTAACATTAAGAATTTGAATAAACTTGTTATATTCATGTTCATTAATGAAACTTAATTGGAATTTTTTTACAGAACTGATTTTCACTCCAATTGATGGAGATTTGCACTTGATCTGTACTTCTTTTCCTTCAAACTCTTGCTGACAACAGTTAACCTTTGATACATTAACAAGAACGCACAAAAGGTATGCTTCATACTAAAATTGTGGACTTCCAGATGACTTTAAACCGCGTCGTAAGCGTGTTATTAACCATGGAAATGTCGTTTCTTGACGGGAAATGCTGCCAGACGCCGTTTTCTAGATAGCTGTAGCGATGTACGTCCAATACGCTGTTCATCTTCACCTTCTTTCTACACTCGTTTGTTTATAAAATATTTTAATATTCCAAAAATTTTACTCAATTTTTCTTATCTTTGAATTCCTAACATCAAAAATAAACAAAATGAGTTCAAGCTCACAACTGAAGCAGCAGGCGACACCACTGATTGCAGATTCAGACAGCACCAGAAGTAGCAATTTTCAGCAAACGACTGAAGACCTGCCTCAAGGGCGTCATTTAGGCAGATTCTCCACCATAGTGCTCTTTATCAGCAGAATTATTGGATCGGGAATTTGGGCAGTTCCAGCTGGTGTCTTCAGAGCGTGTGGTGGTAGCCCCTTATTGTTCTTCACAGTGTGGATGATTGCTGGGGTAGCTAGCGTTGGTGGACTATTTTGTTTTTTGGAATTAGGTTCGATTATCCCAAGATCTGGAGGAACTAAAGTGTTTTTGGAGTTTATTTATCCACGCCCAAAGCTGCTGGTCAGTGTGGTGTTTGCAATGTTTTCTGTTGCGTTTGGTATATCATTAACCAACTCAATTATTTTTGGAAAATATTTCCTATATTCAATTGGGTATGAAGAGGAATATATCGATACTACAATGACTGCGAATCGTATTGGTTTATTGCTCATATTCTCAGTGACTTTCTTTCATGGTGTCTCAGTGAGATATGGGATTATGGTGCAGAATTTCCTAGGTGCTTTGAAACTTTTCCTGGTTTTGATAATGATGTTAACTGGTTTATACGTCTTATTTGTACCAACTTCTGTTACAAAACTACCAAATCAATTACATTGGGACTCTACTTTTTATAAATTCCAAGACCCATCAATTGTCACTATTTCAAGTGTATCCACTGCTCTACTACAATGTCTTTTCAGTTTCTCTGGTTGGAATAGTGTTCATACTGTTGCCAGTGAAATCGACGATCCAGTCAAGACAATGTCTTTTGCAGGTAAGATCTCATTGTTGATAGTATCAGTTAATTATTTGCTTATCAATATTGCATATTTGAAAGTTATTCCACATGAAGAGATTATGCAAACTGGACCTTTAATTGGATCTTTATTATTTGAGCGATTATTTGGTTACAGAATTGGAAGACAGTTTGTTACTATTTCCATTGCATTAAGTGCTGCATCTAATGTGTTTGTGGTCACTTATGCGGTTTCAAGAATGAACCAGGAGATTTTTAGAGAAGGTTACTTCCCCTTCAGTAAATTTATGGCATCAAATTTTAAATACACCAATACTCCATTATATTCTTTATTAGTTACTTGTTTCATGACATCGGTTTGGTTGGTTGTGCTACCACCTAACGGTAATGCATTTAACTTTTATGTTAGTTTAGAAGGGTACCCACAACAATTTTTTTTGCTACTTTGTGCTTTAGGAATTTTTATTATCAGGAAAAGATATCCAAATGAACGGGCTCCAATCAGATCAACTACAATTGGAACACTAACTATTATAATCAGCTCAGCACTTATTGTGGTTGCTCCTTTCCTAGATAAAGAGAATTCAATTGGTAAAATCGGTTTTATCCCACCGTATCATATTACAGCTTGGATTGTTTTATTGTTCTGCGGGAGTTTTTGGTTTGTGAAGTTTTGGGCATTACCAAAACTACTACATTATCAACTAGAGCCAGAGACTGTTGTGATGGAAGATGGATTAACAGTCAAACAGTGGGTGGTTCATTATGATCACGAGAGACCATGAACTTTGTTTTCTATCAATTATTTATATTGTCAGATAAGACGTTAGTGTTGAAATTGAGACTAGGAAGTCAAGATGCTACCATTAGATTTCCAGTTTTTTTACCCATCAACAATATATTCACGATTATCAACATCTTTGTGATTTCTAAACTGTTCCGTTCATTAAAGGTAAAATAACCGCTCTTAACAATTCCACCACCACAGTTTCAATTGAATCAACCAATTTGAAATTCTATATAAATTCACGCACACCTTCACTTCTTTAACAACTCTCACTTCAAATTAACCATCAAATTACTATTATGACCGACCAACATTCCAAGTTAACTTTTTACACAGCAAACACCACCAATGGTCAAAAAGTTGCAATTTTATTAGAATTATTAAAGCATGACTACATTTTAAAACCAATCAACTTATCCCAAAATGAACAAAAGCAAGAATGGTTTCTTAAAATCAATCCAAATGGTAAAATCCCAACGATTGTTGATGTTGACTCTCAAGGTGAAACTATTTCATTAGCAGAAAGTGGAGCTTTATTATTATATTTAGCTTCAAAATATGACGTTGGAAACCAATTCTCCTACCCTTAAACTTCTCCAAACCATTGGAAAGAAGTTGAATATTTGTTTTTCCATGCTTCTTACTTGAATCCAAATCAAGCTAATTATAACGTTTTTGGCAATTCAAATCAAACTGAAGCATCAAAAAAATTCACAAAAGAAGTTACAAGAGCATATTCATTGATTGAAGATCAATTGATTAAAAACGGTACTGGTTATTTGGTTGGTGATCATATTTCTTTAGCTGATATTATTGCTTTACCTCATGCTCGAGTTTTTATTAATTCCGTATTTGATGCTAAAAATTTGGGTGAGGTTAAGAAATGGATTGAAAGATTAGAAAAAATTCCTGAAATTGAAAAAGCTTTGAATAAGTTATTTTAGATAGCTGCTATAATTGTCGTTATTAGATTGTATGTAATAGTTAATTAATTAGTATTCTATACATTTATTTCTTTTTATGTATATATCAGCCTATTGTAGAGCTTTTAAAGATTCATTCAACAAATTTTTATCTAAAATCTTCATAAAATTAATTAATTGTAATGAAATTTCATATAATTCATCATCATTCTCAAAATTCTCCACGATTAATTTCAAAATTTCAACTAAATCAATTTTCAAATTTTCTTTAGAATTTAGGAAAACAATGACTAAGATCCCTAAGGTTTTATATTGTTTCTTATTGATACACTCATCTAATAATATTTCTGGGGTAAGATCCAACTTTTCAAACAGTTTATCCCAATATTCAACTTCAATTTTTCTTAAACATTTGGCAACAACATTTAATTCAACAATCTTATTAATTTTCAGAATAGATTTTATGATTTTGAAATCCAAATCATTTAAAATAGTTTGATATAATAATAGCTCTAAACTGTATTGAAAATTCTTATATTTACTATATTTTTCATAAATGTTGAGTATTTGTTCTTTATCATCAATTTTTTTGGAAATCTCAAATTTAATTAAATCATGTAAGAAAATTGAGTTATTTGTCAATAATGAAGTTACTGTTAAATTTTCATTCTTGAATAATATAGAATTTTCTAAAGTGATAAAAACTCCTTTATCAGATAACATTAAGATTGGATAATTTTCATTAACTTTGATTTCTAAAAATGAATTTTCTGAAAGTTTCAATAAATTTTGCAAGATTAAAAATGATTCTCCATTGAAACAGTAAAACTCATTTATTTCAGAGTTGTACTGAATATATTCAATTTTATTTAAAATTATAATTTTCTTAAAAATTTTATTTTTTTCCAGTTTCAAATAGACTAACTCTCCATGGTATAAAAATATAAAATCTTGTGATTCATTATCCATCTTAATAACTGTTTTCATATATTCATGTTTATAATCTTGAAATACTTTCTCTAAAGATAATATCTTATTTAAATCAATCTTAATCTTCCCACTACTTTGTTCAATTTTAAAATTATAAAATTTATTATTTGAGGTTAACACCACCAAATTCTGATCTATCAAATTGATTAGATTAATATGAACATTGAAATCGTATTTGAAAACAACTAAATCAGAATCTAGTTTCTTATTAAATTTTCTGAAATCAATAATTATCAACTCTGATCCATTTTTAATTTTGGTTGTGAGAATCAATAAATTAACATGTTCATACCAAGTTATATTTTCAATTATCAAATCTGTATCATAATCATGTGTATAACCACACCAATAATCATATTTCATAGAATAAACTAATAAATTTTTAGAGCTAGTGAGAGCTAGAAATTTCCCATCTTTTGAAATTGAAACATTGGTGATAAATAATAGATTTTGAAAATGTTCGGATGGAATCTCCACATTTCTCCAGTTCAATTGTGAGTTTGTTGTTAAATTGTTGACATATATTGATATTGTTGAATTGTTAACTAGAATCGGAATTTTCATGTTATAATTTATTGGTTTGATTAAATGTAATGCTCTTGATATATCAAATTTGTAAAAATTTGAATTGACTGAACTAGATATCAATATTGAGTTATGTTTTGGATAAATTGTGATATTAGTGACACTAGTTAGCCATGGGAATTCATAATCAAATGATTCACTGTTGAAAATTATTTGACCAAATGATGATATGGAACACCAGGTTCCATTAGTGAAAATTAGATATGCAACCAATCCATCTAATGACCAATCAATAGATAATATTTCTTTGTTTAGTTTTTTCTGTTTGATCACTCTTTGCAAATCCAAACTATAATAAGTCAATGTATCTTTTTCCTCATTTGTGAATAACAACAAATCTAAAGTTTTATTGTAAGTCAGCAGCACGGTTCTTAGTTCCAGCTTATTGATAACTTTTAAAGCATATCCTACTTTTTCTAGTATATAAACATGATCAGTAGTCTGAACAATAAACGAATCACTTCCGTTATCATTAACAATTTTAAAAATTTCATCCATCTTAATCTTCAAATCAACATGCTCATTCAAATCAGTAATATAATTCAAAAAACTCATGCTCATTTTAGTGGCAAGCAACATTTCAAACTTGTGCAAAGGAACGTATTCAATAATTCCACTAGAAATCTTTAAAAACAATTTAAATCTCAATTGATATTTTAAAATTGGATTATCAATTTCTTGTGATTGGTAAAAAATGGACTGTTTCTCAATCACCAATCCATTTTGTATAATATTCCCATTAGAATCATCATACACTGCCAATATTTCATCTTCAGTACCGTTATAATTCAAATCCGGTTTGAGTATCGAATAAATCAACAAACAGTCCTTCTCAGTCTTAATCACCACAACATCATCCTCATAGTTTCTCTTGCAACTGATGTTGAGTCCGTACTTATCAATTGACTCCTGAGTTCTCGTGTGCACTGAAATAGCACAAGAATAGATGGAATCATAAAGCATCAAGGATCTCTCTGTTAACACAATAAACGGATCTGACATGAATTTGCTCGCACTCAACTGAATAATTCGTTCATCTTTGTTGTGGTGTGGTAATTGAAGTGTTTTAGGCGTCGTTGCTGGCCAAAACATGGTTCAAAAATGGGTGTAAATTTGGTTATATTTTCGAATGTTTATAAAATTTGAAATTTTTTATGATTTTCTATAATAAAAGTAAACAACCAAGCCAAAAATGAAATTTGTTGGCGGTTTACTGTTCTTTTTGCTGGCTGCTGTTGATGCTGTGGTGGTGCACCGTTGTGAATTTTTCATAGCAAATGATGAGGACAATTTACCGGAAATTTCAATCAAATCTGGTTCAGAAGAAACATCTTTTCTAATAACAAGATTAGAAGATTTGGCCAATAACAACGTTGATATGTTTGCTGACAACTTGTTTGAATACGATCATAAAAACAGGTTTTATCTCTGTACTGAGAGTTTTTATAAGAAAGGCTACTGTGAAGAAATCAATAAATTTAATATTATTGGTCAAGTTGATGTGAATGAATATATGGAGCCAGAATCTGAGTTTGTGCTGGAGATAGTTGATTCAGGTGTTTATTGTTTTGTGGCGTACAATTGGTCCAAGAAAGGTGCTGGTTCAATTGATTTGAAACAATCTTCCAATGGTTATAATATTGATAATGAATATGAATTGAAATTTATGGAATTTTGTTCTTTATCATTGAGTTTATTGGCAGTTATATTTAGTATGGTATGGAGAAAAAGTATTAATAAAATTTCTCCAGTTGCACAAAAAGTCTCAGTCTTCAATATGATTTTCAATGTTGCAAGATACTTCCAATTTAAATTGTTTGATGAGAATTCAATTTATAACAGTAGTAATTTCATTTCAAGACTCTGTCTCCTTGTGCAATTATCAATGAGCGTTATAATGATAATTTCAATTTTTAGCATCACAGATCAATTCATGTCAGATGAACAGATCAAAAAAATAGGTGTGAGAAATTCAATTCTTATAGTGCTATTTGTAATAACAGTTCAATTCTCAGGTTTTGGTGAAATCAATACATCAAGGTTAAACATTGGTATGATTCTAAGCATGATCATGGCATTACTAATGATTTTGAATTATTATAGAAATTGCAATAAATTTTCTAAACAAGATCCAAAACAATCCAATTTCATTAAAAAATTCTCCCAAAAAATAATACTTATTTCAATGCTATTCTGGATAATTCATCTTATTGGAATATTGTTACTAAGTCTAAGATCTGACGATTTGAAATATTTAATTTACCATCCAATTACTCGTCGTGAATTAATAAAATTGAAAAATTTTGCATTATCTGATACCAAATTGTTATTACTATTAAACATAAAAAATCTTTATTTCCCATTACTAACAATTTTTATACAATTTTTTTTCAAAATGAATGAAATAATGGAACAAAATTATAAACTTTAATTTATATATACAGTCTATTACGCCCCCCATTATATATATATATATATAGATAGATAGATAGATAGATAAATAGATAGATAGATAAATAGATAGATAGATATATGCATGATATAATGATATGATGTTGAATAAACTATTCAGCAAATTGTATTTCCCCAGATCCAAGACAAACATCATTATGATAAACAGCTAAATATTGACCTGGGGCAATACCTCTTGAATTTTCCAATAATTCGAAAATCAATTTCCCATCATTACCAAAATTTATATTTGATAAATACACTGGAATTTTATGTAATGATCTATAATTAACAATCAACTCTTTTGGATCAAATTCTTGTAAATTTTTAGATTGAATGTAATTAAATTCATTCAAATAAACGATTTTTTTGAAAAGATCTTTATTATTTGTACCATTAACTATAGTAATTTCATTAGTTTTAAAATTTTTCTCACTAACAAACCAAGTACCAGAATACTCTCCGCCTTGAGGCATTGGTATTCTTGCTCGTTGTCCAATAGTGGTGCTCCATAATCCTGGATGTTGACCCCAAATTTTCCCATCTTTTGTAATAATATTACCTGGGGATTCATCAATGAAATTTTTCAAGAATTTAGTGAAATGATTTTGAGATTGTCCTACAAAACATAAACCTTGAGAATCTTTTTTATCTGCAACTACTAAACCTGTTTGAGTAGCATATTCTCTTATTTCTGGTTTTGTATAAAATCCAATTGGTAATAATAATTTTGATAAAATTTTTGGGTTTATTTGTGATAGGTAATAACTTTGATCTTTTTCTTTATAATAAGCCTTTAATAAGTTAAACTCTTCTCGGTCCTTGTCATTATTATTGGTGGTATGGTTTGAAATTGAATTTGTTTTTTTCAAAACTCTTGAATAATGACCAGTAACCAACCACCAATTTTCATTTTTATATTGTTGTTCCAAATGATCAACTAATTTCCCAAATTTAACAAATTTATTACAATTGATATCAGGGTTTGGAGTTTTCCCATTTTTATAATCATTAATCATTGGTTCAAAAACATCAATCCAATATTCTTTTTCAAAATTAACAAATTCTAAAGGGATTTCTAATTGATCGGCAACTAATTGAACGTCTTTAATGTCTTTTTCTAAACATCTCTCTGAATCTAATTGTGACCAATTTGTCATGAATATTCCTTTAACATTTGGGAACTTTTTCTTATAAATTGAAGCAGCAACCGATGAATCAACACCAGATGACATAGCTATAATGATTAAGTCATTTTTGTTGGGGAGTTTTTGTGTGAAACCTGTGGGTATTCTATGAGGTGGGTTGAGTGAGAGGTGACGTTTGAAACAACGAAGGAACATAGTTCGTTAATGTTGATTTGGATATTTATGTAGTAAGAAATAATTTTTTTTTTTTTTCTGTCATATTATTTTTATTTATATTTGCAGATATTGAGATGGGAGAAGCTGAATATTGATGATTGTGAATCCATGATGTTATAAGGAATTTATCAATTTTGCTACAAATGAGAGAATTTTTTTGTATGAAATCACTGGGATCTAAATGAACCCCTTATAAGAGAAATTATGATTCATGTTAATAATTCATGAATTATGTTAATTAACCAACCAATGGATGAAACATAAATAAATCACTCAAAATGTTTTGGTTATTTTTACAGAATAATTTAATACTTGGTGATACCTTCAAAGAACCAGATAGTAGTTACAGAATTAAATTTACGTTTAAGTGATATGAAAATGTGTAATTTAAAACAAGATGAAACAAGTTTTGAAATAACTGAGTTAACAGCCTCTCATCATCTTGTTTATATATCATTGCACAATGATTCAAGTGCTTATTCAAGAGATGAATTAGAAGCAACAACTGATTTATATCCCAAACATATTTCATCAAATGAAAACTCAAGAATAATCACAATTGTAATTGATAGATCACATAAATAGTATCAAGTTAAACTTTTAACTGAACAATTAGAAGTGAAGAGGAAAAAATTATTGTTAATGATAGAAAGCTAATTTTAAAAAATGAGGTTATTATTCATGCTACAATTTATCTGTATAAAGGTCTAAGTAGGGTTCACTAGAAGAAGTAAATTAATCACTAGCAGCAGGAAGAAGATACTGAATTAGCACCATCACCTTCTTATATTTCTCAATGGTTTTAGCCAATAATAAATTCTGTTATAGTCGTTGATCCCACCAGCTCGTTTTTTACAATATATTGAAATATATAGACCAAATCTTTGCAACAAATTCATTCAACCCTGCTGAAATGAAATTGATCAGGATGATTTTCTGAGTTTACCTGAAGTGGCAGTCGCAGATGATCAATCTTTTGGTGCTACAAAAACAGTTTTTAACCCAGGTTTTCTCATCAAAAAAAGATGCCTTTTTATTGTTTTTTTTTTAAGATTATAAAGTCAGTTTTTATCAAGAGGAATTTTAATTACTGTCTAACACAATTTAAACAAGAAGAGTATTCATTGTTGATGGGCAAGCGGGTTTAATTGTCGAGGAAGTTGCTATGCTGGCTGATTTGTTTTTTTCAGTAATGTCTTCAAAAAGAAAATGATGATAAGATTATTAAATATGATCGACACCTGAAGTTGCCGCTATCTAATTATTATTTAATATTACTTAGTACATTTATTTATATACTGCGTTATAATAGCTGTTGTAGCTAGTTTTATCTGGTTATTTTAATTAATCTAATAAATATTTAATTGCTATAAACTTTTTTTTTTTTGTTATTATATGTAAAAATAACAAGAGCATCAATATTTGATTGTTGAATTATAGATGCTTTTTATATTATATAACTTAAAGATTTGCAAAAAATCTTGACATGTTATCACTCAATCTCAAGTAGTTTTGTAGCAATGTAATGGACCTTATAAGCAATTTATTATATTGTAACATTAATTGCTGTAATTGTAAGCTTTGTTTGTGCAATTGTGGGTATTGTTTAAGTAAATCTATGTTTATTTCCAATGATTGAGGGATCGAAGATAATTGAGTAAATTGGTTTATTAAATTGGTTATGGATGTTGTGTTTGCTAATATGATCTGTTCTTTCTCCTCAACACTTAAGTCTTTGTTATAAATGTTTATAGTAGTATGATGTAGTGGGATATGATAATTTTGGATATTTGATATGAGTTTTGTTAAGTTAGACTTGCTGTGTGTGTAGTTGTTGATGAGAGTGTTGAGTTGGTTTAAAGACTCAATGATTGTGGTGCTGTTGTTGTTGTCGGTGTCTAGCAGTAGTGATATTTGGTTCAAACGTTGTTCCAATGACATTATTCTCATCTATTTCTTCAATAATATTAAAATCAATCAATCAATCAAATATTTTATCTTTTTTTGTATATATAA
>JAJLVW010000088.1:0-30712 GCA_030570535.1 Starmera pachycereana
TTTTTTTTTTTTTTTTTTTTTTTTTTTTTTTTTTTTTTTTTTTTTTTTTTTTTTTTTTTTTTTTTTTTTTTTTTTTTTTTTTTTTTTACATATTTGATATTTTGTTGGAAAATTGAACTTTTGATTTAGATATTTATTTGACTGCAAAAATGGAAAAATACACGAATTTTAGAGATAAAGCGACAGGGATCTCACCTTTTATACCAACAGTTCCCAAACCAGCTTTTTTTCAGTACTCAAAACTGATATTGTTACCAATCTTCATTCCAATCTTATTGATTTGGACTATTTGCCAATCAGTAGGAATCAAGGTTGATACATTGTTGTCACTGGTTATGTGTTTGAATATAGACTACTCAATTGAAGGTATCAAAACCAAAAACTTGAATTCCAGATTGAAACCAGGAGCAGGTGACGTTATTTTCATAAATTGTTCAAGTTGGTTGGATTATTTCTGTGTTTCATCAATATCACAATGTGATTTTGTTTTGCTTGTTGTTAAAAACAACAGACTTGTTGAAATAAATGGGTTGAATTATCTATTTTTCTGTTTAGGTCAAAATTTTGTTTATAAAGAAGTTGTTGATTTTAAAGCACTTGTTAAGAAATGTGTTTTTGTTATTGCTGAAGGTACTACATCCAACGGAAAATCCGTGTTGAAGTTTGCTGACATAAACGAGCAAGATCTAAGTCAATTGACTCAATTAACAAACAAATCAATGTCTATCAAAGTACCAAGTGGATTAACTACACCTGTACCTATTTCTTTATGGAAATTTCTATATAGAATTTCAACCAACTGGAGACTTTCATGTAAACTAAGGGTTAATATTGTGAATCACACAGATGTTGAGAGTATTAGAAAATCATTAACAAATAATGGGAGACTAAAATTGGTTGATTTGGGTCTGAAAGAAAAAAATGAATTTTTAAAAGTTTATGTTGGTAGATGTTGAATTTAAACAGTAAAAGAAAAAAAAAAAAAAAGACAAAAAGTTGAGTTTATAATGATAGTATATAATGAAAATGCATAACGGTAAATATGGACTAGATATATCAGTAGTATTGATCAGTAACGATTTCCAATTTTCTACCTGTTGGTAATTCTTTTTCTAAAAAATTCGCATCTATGACATTTTCAAACCCAATTGTAGAATTTTGCAATTGTAAAACAAACCATAATCTTTTAATACAGGTATTCAAAATGGTTAAATCATTATTTAATTCAATTGGTAAATTCTTAATTTTGATTGTTTTATTTAAATTTTTGGACTTGAGTAATAATTTCAGTTTCAGTTTATCCATTTTATTATCAAACTTACTCTCTGGTTTATTGGCAGTGTCACTTGAGTTTGAGTTAATTATTAGCTTGACTAAACAACCTAATGAATAACCCAATTTATTTTGTTTATAATAAGTTAAAGAAGATAGCGTCCATTTATAAACGTTGATAAAAACTAGTAAAATAGGAACTTTCTTAAAATCATTAGCCAGCAACAGTGAAGAGTCTTTCAAATTTAAATTTGATAATTTCAATAACTCAGATTCAATATAAACTGAGATTCTTAAAATTGATACAAAATTGATTTTGGAATTATCAAAATTGAAGTCTTGTTTTTGTAAAGTTCTAATTGATTTCGAAAGAAAAGTCAATTGAGATGATATATTGATTAAAGATGTGATATTTGTATTGATATCTGTTGTGAAGGATAATGATTGTTTAATAATTTTATAAGAAGCCAGCCATATTTTGTCTTCATTTGCCAAAGAAGCAGAGGAATGAGAATAATAATCTTGTATAATTTCAGCTGATCGGTTGTTGTATAGAACACTGAGATTTGTGCGAACTAGCACTGGCTGCTCTTCAGTGGGATAAGAATCAAACAATGCCGTATTGTTGTTTTCCAGCAGTGCTATTTCTGCAGTGGTGGATGCCTGGTGGGTGGGCACTGAGTATTTGAGTGGAGTAAAATGAAGCATATTATGAATTATACTGAAAGTCAGAACCAACAAGCAATGGAAGTGAATTAATTGGTTACAACTTAGATTAAAGATATCAATTCTTCAAATGGTTTTCAAAATATGGAGCATGTAATTCACGTGACTGATTACAATTAAATTAGATAATGTCAATTACATAAGTATTTTTAGGTGACGTAACAAATTACATAATAATTTTAATTCGAATTAATTTGCGGCTTCGAAGTTCGGAGAAAATTTTTTTCTTCTCAAAAGATAAAAGATTAGAAAACAGGCGTCTGGCCAATGGCAGCACAGATTTTTTCCCAAAGTTTTGCGCTGGAGCCTGGCAACCGCGTCTCTTTTATCTGCTTTAAACTTGACTTCATTTTTATTTTCTTTTAGTAAATCTTTAGCGGTTGAACGGTTGAACCTTTATCTTTTCCTGTTAGTTAGCAGCTAACTTGACCATTTATCTATAAAATTGTAATCTGTCTAAAACTAAGCTTCCCACATAAACATTTAAGGGTCCTTGAATCATGATTCAATTTATGTGTCTCTTTTATCCATCTTCTTTCTTTCTCTACTGTTCAGTGTTATTATTCATTAGTTGCAACTTGTTACAACTTGTTACAACTTGTTACAACTTGTTACAACAGTAGTAGAATATTAAGTATCTACAGCCAATGATACTCACAGCTCAGCACACCGCCTATAAAAACGCCTTGTGTATTATATAAGTTCTTAATACGCTCAAGCCTCACGCTACTGCTGCATAAAAAAAAAATAAAAAAAAAAATACAATAAAATAAAATACAATAAAACAAAATAAAATATTTTACTTACTCTATTCATACTTAACTTCTCAATCTTTCTGCTCTTCTGTTACAACTCAATAGCACTTCACTATCATTTAAACAACTGTCACAACATGCCTCGTTTGTGGGAAGAACAAAGCTCCTACGATAATGCCACAATAGCTTTTATAATAACCTGTACTGCTCTCGTGTTTTTCATGGTGCCAGGTTTGGGTTTCTTATACTCTGGTTTAGCAAGAAGAAAATCCGCCTTGTCTTTGATTTGGGCTGTACTAATGGCTTGTGCAGTTGCTTTATTTCAATGGTACTTTTGGGGTTATTCCTTAAGTTTCAGTAAAACTGCTACAAATAAATTTATTGGAAACTTGGATTCTTTTGGTTTTAGAAATGTTTATGGTAAAATTAATGATGATGGTACTTATCCTGAATTTGTTTTTGCAAATTTTCAGAACATGTTCCTTTGTGTCACACTGGCGATTATTGCAGGTGCCACTGCTGAACGTGGTCGTTTACTACCTCATATGATTTTTCTATTTATTTGGGCAACTTTGGTTTATGCTCCAATTACTTGTTGGATTTGGTCAAGTAATGGTTGGGCCGGTAACTGGGGGGTCCTTGATTATGCTGGAGGTGGTCCTGTTGAAATAGGTTCAGGTATCTCGGGATTCGTTTACTCTTGGTTCTTAGGTCGTCGTAAAGAAAAATTATTGATCAATTTTAGACCTCATAATGTTTCAATGATCACTCTAGGTACTTCAATTTTATGGTTTGGTTGGTTGGGCTTCAACGGTGGTTCTTGCTTGATTCCTTCAATGAGAGCAATGTACGCCATCATGAACACTAATCTATGTGCATCATTTGCTGCAATGACTTGGTGTCTATTAGATTTTAGATTAGAAAAAAAATGGTCCACTGTTGGTTTATGTTCTGGTTTTATTTCTGGATTAGTTGCTGCCACCCCATCTTCAGGTTGCATTCCGCTATATGGATCAGTCATTTTGGGAATTGTCACCGGTGTTGTATGTAATTTTTCCACTGGTATTAAATATTTGGTTGGTGTTGATGATGCTTTAGATATTTTAGCAGAGCACGGTATGGCAGGTGCCATTGGTTTATTTTTCAATGCTTTATTTGGTGCAGATTGGGTCATTGGAATGGATGGTGTCACAGATCATGCTGGTGGGTTCATCTCCAAAAACTGGAAACAAATTTATAAACAAATTGCATACATCTTTGCATGTATCGGTTGGTCTGCCGTTGTTACTGCAATTATTTGTTTTGTCATTGACAACTTGCCTTATTTGAAACTTCGTGCTGATGAAAAGGCTGAGGCTATGGGAATGGATGAAGATCAAATTGGTGAATTCGCTTACGATTATGTTGAAGTTAGAAGAGATTACTTGAGTTGGGGAATTGGCAGTGAACAGCATTCTGTTAATGAGCAACACGATCCAGCCGACCAGGCAAGTAAAAACAGTCAAATAAAGCATATGGTTACCTCAAACGACCAGACTTTTACTGAGAAGAATAATCAGTAATAGACTAATATGATCTCACAAATATTCCCAAATACTCATTTTACATATGCTCTTTCATTTCCATTTGACACAGTTTTTTTTACATATATTTAATGCCCTTTTACGTCCTGTTGTTTTTAATCTTCCATGATCCAACTGTAACTGCACATACATACTAAATTTGTAAAGTTGTAAAATGTTGATTTTCTTGATGAACCGAAAAAGAAAACAAAAAAAAAATAACACTTGTTGATTTGAATAACTTGATTTTGATTCACAGATAATTAACAAAACCAACAGAAACCCACAAAATGGACGATAAAATTATGGCTTCTAAAGAAGAAATTGACTCGATTTTTGGCAACCTTATGAAGGACCCAACAAACAAGATTTGTTTTGACTGTTCTACCAAAAATCCAACTTGGACATCAATCCCCTTTGGTATTTTATTATGCATGGAATGTTCTTCTGTGCACAGAAACTTGGGTGTTCACATCACTTTTGTCAAATCCTCAAATTTGGACAAATGGTCTCATCAACAATTACGTCGTTTCAAATTAGGAGGTAACCAAAAATTCAAAGAATATTTATTGAAAAACTCTGGTTCAAGGTATTTGACTGCTGATGCTAAAACCAAGTATACATCAAATATTGCAAATAATTATAAACTACATCTAGACGAAAAAGTTGCTAAAGATCAAAAATTGTATCCAAACTTTGTCAATTTAGATAATATCAACAATTCTAATTTAGACGTTTCAGCAGTTTCTTCAAATAACAATGCAGATGATTTTTTCGCAAGCTGGGAAAAGAAACCATTACAAAAAATTCCTACTCTTTCTTCTACTCCAAGTCCTGTACTTTCAAGACCTACAACTCCTCAAACTACTTTATCATCTACAACGTCTTCAAAACAAACTGTTAAAAAAACTGTTAAAAAATCAAGTATACTTTCTTCATCAAGAAAACCAAAAATTGTTGCTAAAAAAGTTAGTAATGATATTGATTTTGATGAAATTGAAAAACAAGCTGAATTAGATGCTGAAAATGAATTAAACCATCAAAATGAAGTTTTTGTCAAACCTGTTGTTATTGAATCAAGAAAATCATCTACTACTGAATCTCATCAACACACACCTTTATCAACCCCAGCTTTAGTTTCAGCTCCAATTGGTTTAAGCTCTGCTGCTGCTTCTAGTCAATCAAATGTTGATAACATTACACCAACCTTTGCTAAATTAGGATTTGGTATGACAACAAATGATGCTCATATTAAACAACAAAAATTGAAAAAATCTGAAGAACCAAAATATACGGGCTCAGTGGCAAGTAAATATGGAAATCAAAAGGGTATTTCCTCAGATCAGTTTTTTGGTCGCAATTCTTATGATGAAGAACTTCGTAACGAAGCAAGAACAAAATTACAAAACTTTAATAATTCAAGCTCTATTTCTTCTTCTGCTTATTTTGGTGAAGATGAACAAAATTCTCAACAACAATTTGGTGGTATTCGTGGTAATAATTTAGGTGATTTTCAAGCCACTGCAAGTGATGATTTGACTGCTTTAAAAGATGCTTTGGAAGAAGGTGCAAATAAATTAACTGGATATTTAAGAGACTATCTACGTAATTGAATTCTTTTTTTCTTTGTTTTCACCAAATGAATGTTTGCAACAGAAGGATTGAAGATTTAACCAGTTTTATGTATAAATATCATGTCGACAAATTTGAATAAACTACACTTTTTTTTATGTACATATGTACATATGTTGTAACAAATTTTCATCTTTGATAGCTAAATTTTACCACCAAAAAAATGAAAGAAATTGCTATCGTCGGAGGAGGTCTCGTTGGATCACTAGCTGCTCTTGCTCTACAAAAGCATGGGTTTGAAGTGACTCTTTTTGAATTGCGTAAAGGTATTTATGTGATATTAATCAATTATCAATTCGGCAAACAATATAGTAACACTTTTTAGATCCTCGTACAACTACAACTTCACAACAGAGAAGTATCAATCTTGCCATATCAGCCAGAGGAACCAACGCACTGTCCTCAGTGTCAGATGACTTGAAAGACAGAATCATGAGTCAAGTTATCCCAATGCATGGTCGTATGATTCATTCTATTAATGGTGAATCTGAAAGTCAAAAGTATGGATTGAACAATGAAGCTATCAACTCCATTGATAGAAATTACTTGAATTGTCTGTTATTAGATGAAGTTGAGAAAACTGGAATCCCTATTAACTTTGAATATAAACTGGTGGATTTGAAAGTTCAAAATGATAAAAGTTTGATCAAATTCAACACTATTGAGGGTATTATTGACTATAAATATGATGCTGTCATTGGAGCAGATGGTGCGTTTAGTGGTGTCAGAAGAGGGCTGGCGAAACTTACTAGGTTGGATTTCAAAAAAGAGTATATTGATTGCTGTTATATTGAATTAAGTATTCCTGCTGCTGATGATTATGATGCCTTTAAAATTGATAAAAACCATTTACATATTTGGCCAAGAGACGACTTCATGTTGATTGCATTACCAAATTTGAATGGCTCTTTTACATCAACTTTTTTTGGTCCTTGGAAATTAGTTGAATCCTTAACTGATGATGAAGCAGTTTTAAGATTTTTCAATAAAAATTTCCCTGATGCTGTGGAACTGATTGGGAAAGATAATTTATTACAATGTATGAGCAAAAACCCTCGCGGGGAATTGTTATCAATCACTTGCTCTCCATATAATTTCAAAGATAAAATATTATTAATTGGTGATGCTGCACATGCAATGGTGCCTTTCTATGGACAGGGAATGAATTGTGGGTTTGAAGATGTGGACGTGCTGATGACGCTACTAGAGAAGAACAATAATGACTTGGAATTGACTTTCAATGAATATTCTTCTTCTAGGTATAAAGATTTGGTTGCAATTATTGAGTTGGCCAAAGAAAATTATAAAGAAATGTCACATAAGGTGAACTCCAAATGGTTTTTAATAAAGAAGAAGATGGATTTTGCATTGTGTTCTGTTTTAAAAGATCGTTGGTTGCCGTTATACACCATGGTTTCATTTAGAAGTGATATTCCTTACTCCGCAGCCATTCAAAGAGTGCAAAGACAGGATGCTATTTTGAATCTGGTGCAAACTGTGATTATTGCAGTAGCAGGTACTGGGTTGGCTCATGTGCTGCGTAAATGGGTCAGTCGTTGATAAGCTTTACGAATGTTAAGAATAAGATGGTGATATTGTTTATTGGTTAGAGTTTTCCAATGCCTGTAACTTTGTTTTGATGTTAAGCTACTGAACAGTAAACTCATAACATTTAGAATGCAAATATTCTACGATTAAACCTTACGCTTCGACTCGAAATACTCAATTTCAATCGATAGAATTTAATTATACGCATAAAAGTAAAAATCACTGTCATCGAAATTTCACTTATCGTCAAGGTTCAAAGTTCAAACCAACTCTCGCTTTACGCCAACCACCACGCCCAGCACGTGCAATGGACGACCACAACATCATCACACACCTCAACACTGAAACACGTCACGGCTTTCAAATTGATGAGCTTGACATGGAGCAGCTGGCAAACAACTTCTTCCTCTATTTCGACGATAAAAGACATCACACGAACGGCAATCCAATCTCAGAGTACGAGAAGCAGCATGAGAAGTACCAGTACTACCAGCCTATCAGTGATTGGAAGATCATGCGCGACAGACAGAAGACTGTCAGTGCAGCCATTGTTCTATGTTTGAACATTGGTGTTGATCCTCCTGATGTTGTGAAAACACATCCTTGCGCCAAAACAGAGGCCTGGATAGACCCAATTTCGCTCTACGACACAAAGAAAGCCATTGAGGCAATAGGGAAAAACTTACAGATGCAATATGAGACTTTGTCGCTAAAAACAAAGTACAAACAGTCGCTAGATCCATGTGTGGAAGATGTGAAGAGATTTTGCAACTCATTGAGAAGAAACGCTAGGGAAGAAAGAGTCTTGTTCCACTATAATGGTCATGGAGTGCCCCAGCCCACACATAGTGGTGAGATTTGGGTGTTCAACAGAGGATACACTCAATATATTCCAATTTCTTTATATGATTTACAAACTTGGTTAGGTGCTCCATGTATTTACGTCTGGGACTGTAACAGTGCTGGTAATATAGTCACTAATTTTAAAAAATTTGTGCAAAAAAGAATAGATGATGACAACGATAGGAACCACGACACAAATGCACCTTCCCCTACAAGTGCATACATTGACTGCATTCAATTAGCAGCCTGTAAATCAAATGAATTGTTACCTATGGATCCAGATTTACCTGCTGATTTGTTCACATGCTGCTTGACATGTCCAATTGATATCAGTGTCAAATGGTTTATCATGCAATCCCCAATAAAGAAACACTATTATGCACCGCTATTAGAAATGGCAAAAGATTCACCAAATGGGAACATCATTATTCCTGGTAAACTAACAGATAGAAGAACACCACTTGGTGAATTGAATTGGATTTTTACAGCCATCACAGACACTATTGCATGGACCTCATTACCACGTCCTTTATTTAAAAGATTATTTAGACAAGATTTAATTGTTGCAGCATTATTTAGGAACTTCTTACTCGCAAAAAGAATCATGTCTTCTCATAACTGTCATCCAATTTCAGATCCACCATTACCAGACGTTCAATTTCATCCTATTTGGGAGTCTTGGGATCTTGCAATTGATCAAGTTTTGAATCAATTGATGAAAAACTTGAATACAGAAATTGTCTCTCAACCAAATACTGACTTACAATTTTCAACTATCAACAACATTACACCTCAACCTTTACAAAAACAACAACAAGCACAACAACCTAACAATAAAAGTACAACTACATCGGCAACATCAGCAACAACAAATTCAACCACACTGGTGAATTCTTCTTCAGATTCAAGTCTACAAAATTATCAGCATTCAACATTTTTTGAGCAACATTTAACAGCGTTTGAGCTTTGGCTAAAATATGGAGCCACTAGTAAACAGCCACCAGAACAATTACCAATTGTACTGCAAGTTTTATTATCCCAAGTACATAGAGTTCGTGCTTTGGTGCTATTGTCAAGATTTTTAGATTTGGGTCCATGGGCAGTTTACTTAGCTTTATCAATTGGTATTTTTCCATACATTTTAAAACTATTACAAAGTCCATCTCCTGACTTGAAGCCTGTGTTAGTTTTCATTTGGGCAAGAATCATGGCTGTTGATTATAAAAACACGCAACAAGAATTGATAAAAGATAAAGGGTTTAATTATTTCTTGACAATGTTGATTCCAAATGAATCAACAGTTGCTATTTCAAATAATGATCATAAAGCTCTCTGTGCGTTAATCTTATGTTTATTTGTTAAAGATTTTAAAAATGGGCAAAAACTATGTTTTTCACCAAATTTGATTAATAGATTATTGATATATACTGAAACATCAGAAAATCCATTATTACGTCAATGGTGTACTTTATTGATTTCCCAATTATGGGATAAAAGCTTTGAAGCTAAATGGATTTGTTTAAAAGAAGGCTTTCTATATAGATTGATTAAACAAATTAATGATCCAATTCCAGAAGTTCGCTGCTCAATAATCGTTGCTTTAACAAATTTTTTACCAGAAAATAAAGAAGATGAAGAAACTAAAGAAGAAATGAACATTGCATTAGCAGTGTTGAACTTATCAAATGATGGTAGCCCTTTAGTCAGAAAAGAAATTGTTATCTTTATTTCTAAACTTGTTAAAAGGTACATCAGTAACTTTGTTGTGCTATCATTTAATGAATTGTATTATGAAGTATCCAATGTTTTAAAATTGAATAATCCAAATGAAAACAATGATGATAAATCTATTGGTTATGGATCAAGCTTTCACATCACTTGGAAGTATCTGTTAGTTTTTGCATGCGATGGATATGATGAAGTTAAATATTTGAGTGAAAAAACTATTGCTTATGTATTGATGAAATTGAACGAAAGTCCTTTGCAAGAAGTTGTTAACGAAATGGAAAATATCTTATTACAAAGTAACCAACAAAATGGTGATATTAATGGAATGAATCTAGACTTTAACATGAATAATGATACGAAAGTTTTACCAAAACCAATTAAACTAAACACTAACGGAAATGAACATGTCAATTCTAATAGAAATTGCGCTCTCTCAACAAGAAATCCGGGAAGTACATCATCCCAATCATCACAATCCACAGGATTTTCTATACCGAGAAGAACATTTTCACTTTCAAACTTTTTGAGAACAATTGGATGGACCGACGATGAAGATGAAGAAATTAATACCAATCCTGAAAATTTTGTTCATTCATCTGATAAATCACTAAAATCACAATTTTTATCAACCCCTTATGGATTAAACCCTAAACCAAAAGTTGTTAATACCAATTACTTGGAGATTGATAATAAAATTATCGAATTGCCAATTGAATCAAAATTTTTCGATTATAGTGTTGAATATTTTCAAGAACCACAAATGAGTAAAAATGAAGTTGACGAACCTGGTAGCTTGGAATATACTAAAAGAATTTGGAGAAGAAATCGCAATGAATCAATTATAGTTGAAACTCAACCACAAAAGAATTTATCATTGAAGGGAAATTGGAATACAAATATTGGAGTATTAAATAATAAAACACAACCAAAAATTTTAAAATTTTCTCAATTTGAAAATTATTTAATTACAAGTGATGATCGTGATAATATCACAGTGTTTGATTGGGAAAAAAATAAGCAATTGACTAAATATTCTAATGGAAATCCATTCGGCACAAAGATTACAGATTTGAAGTTATTAAATGAAGATGATTTACCATTGTTAATGACAGGTTCAAGTGATGGTGTTGTTAAGATCTATAAAGATTTTCAATCATTTGAAGACTCAAGATTAGTTAGTTCATGGAGAGTTTTAAATGACTTATTACTAACTCCAAGATCAACTGGATTATTATTGGAATGGCAACAAAGTAGAGGTACATTGTTAGCTACAGGTGATGTCAAAGTAATTAGAATTTGGGATGCACCAAGAGAACTATGTGTTGTTGATATTCCAGCAAGATCATCAAGTTCAATTACTTCATTAACTTCAGATCAAGTTGCAGGGAATATATTTGTTACAGGGTTTGGAGATGGAAGTTTAAGAGTTTATGATAGAAGATTGGATCCAAGAGATTCAATGGTTAAATTATGGAAAAATGAAGGAAATGGATCAAATGAATTTAAAAGATCATGGATAACTAATGTTCATATGCAAAGAGGAGGTTACAGAGAATTAATTAGTGCATCAACAAATGGCATAGTTAATCTGTGGGATATTAGATCAGATTCACCAGTTACAAGTTTCAAAGCTCATGATACTACAATGACCAGTATTCAAATCCATGAACATGCACCGATAATTGCAAGTGGATCCAGAATGATCAAAATTTGGACTACATCTGGAGATTTACTTTCTTCAATGAAAAACAATAACAATGCATATGCACTACAGAACAGAACACCATATTTATCTTCATTCTGCTTGCATCCTCATAGAATGATGCTTGCAGCTAATAATTCACATGATCCATATATCAATATTTATAAATGTGTTGAACCACATTCTTAGAATATTCAAAATAGAAGAGCGCTATAATTATTCAAATAATAATAAAATAAGTTATATAAAATTAAGCAAATGAAACACTTTTTTTAGCTTTTTTGGATGCCAATTTTACAGTAGCATTAGCAACCCTTTCAGCAGCTTCTTGCTGTTCTCTTTTAGCTTCAAACTTGGCTCTTTTTCTTCTATCTTGTCTTGCTTTTGCAGCTTTATTTTTGATTTCAAATTTTTTGGATTCTAATTTATGATTTTTAGCAGCTTCTTTATCTTCAAATTCTTTCCGTTTAAGTTCTCTTAACTCTTCTAATCTTTGAACTTTTTCAATTTTACTAAAATCTCTTTTTTCATCTTTTATAATAACTTCACTTATTATTCTACTTAATTGAACAGAAGATTCTGGGTTTTCATCAACAAATTTTTTACCTTTTTTACCTCTTGGTCTTTTAGCACCAGGTATAATAGCTCTATTCAAAACAGGCAAATCCAGCTGACTTTCATCATAAGTTTTTGCTTCTTTCTTTTTACCATAAAGCCTTATTTTAGCTTGTTCTTTCTTAATTTCGTTCTTCTTTGGTTTTCTGACTCTTGATTTTTCAGTTTGGTTTGAAGTCAAATTTAATCTGTTTCTAGCTTCTTTATCTTGAAAAACCTCACTTTCCACAGTTCTAGTACCGTTCTGCGTGAGTTTTCTTTTGGCAGTTTTTGATTGTCTTGGAGCCATTTTATCTTTCTCTTGTATTTGAATGCAATATTACAGTCTAAAAATATGTACAGGTTGTTCCAAATTTTAGATCCACAGGGTCAAATGATCGATTTTCAACTCTTTCGTTAGGTTTCAAAAACTTTTCAACAATTTATAGTACAGTAAGAAAAAAAAAATATATTTTCTTTAGTAGCGATGAGCTTACCCGTCCATAAATTATTTATCTACATACAGCATATGACAATATGTACAATTTTGTATTCGGTCTAAGATGTTGGTCTATTAAACCGTATGAAATGATGATAATTGAGGCTATATAGTAAAGAGTTTAGTGCTGTTTATCTGCTAAAACTTTGTTGAATCTTTTTGTAGCTCCAAAACCTTCAATCAGACCGGCAAAATACCATTCTAATCTGTAGTCAGTAGGAACTCTATAACGATCAAGCTTTGGTTTCAAGATAAACCAATTCTCCAGAGCATGAATTCCAAGAGTGACTACAGTTATATTGAGTGCATTTTTCAAGAGCCACTGGATTTTGGAAATGGATAGTAGATGAGTGGAGACAAAAGAATTGTTCAAAATGGAAGGAATGAAATAACACAGGATTGGTAAGTAAATAACAGAAATAAGAATATACTGTGAAATTGATGGATAAGCGTATTCTGAGACTTGTATATGAGAGAATCCACGTTCTTTGGCTGCAAATTTAGCCATTTCTACCAATCTGGTTCTGGCTTCTGATAAACTCTCTAGTTCTGGCTCAAATGGAATCACTTTCTCCATATCCAAATCAAGAGAAAGGTGATGGAAAGTGATTGTGAGCTGCTTGGTGTCGATAGAGGCCATTTTAATATCTTCAACTTCGTTTAAATGTATCACTTTCCCATAAACCACGAGATAGTCCTCAATTGCCAAACGGTGGTCTTTGTTCATGTGCGAAAGAATTCTGACTTCAGCCATTTTATTTCGTTTGTTCTTTGTGTGATGTTAGAGGCAAGTTGTAGTAGCAAAAAATGACGGTCTAAGTTGTACATACATACATTTTGTAAGGAAACTGTGCTGTGAGATAAAAATTATCACCAAATTCAAATTTCACCCAAAAAGTACAAAATGTATCTGAGAAACAGCAACTTATCGGAATGAAGCTTTTTTACACAAGTTTTACAGAAATAAAAACGCAGAGCTAAGTTCTAACTAAAAGGACATTGAGTTATAGCATTAAGGCTAGCTAAAAAGTTACCAGAATTTTTGACCAAACAAAAAAAAAAGACTCCATTAAACTCAGTAATTAATGGTGTATTAAACCAATGGAACACCGTGACGCTCGACAGATTCTTTAACCAATCGTAATTCAACTGGACTCAAACCGGTATACAAGTCAGTGAGTGCAATTGCTTCAACTTTACTATCCATAACAGTGTTACCAAACGCAACAGGTTTATTGTCATTGGAAAAAGTGCTATTGCTCAGAGTGGTGTGGTTTGAGTAACTTGGTACACTGACAAATTTACCAGACAAGTCGTAACCATTATAGGCTACCTTGTTTGGAGTACCACGGAATTGAGGTCTGGTCTTTCTATCGTAGATCAGAGAGGCAATTGTCATTCTGTCAATTTTTTCACGAGCTTCAGCTGGTGACATTCCTTCACCAAGGAGAGTAGCAGCCAATCCAACAACGGATGGAGAGGCCATTGAGGTACCAGTATGAACAACAGAAGCAACACCTGACAAGTTACTCAAACTTGTAACACGATTACCAGAAGCAAAAATGTTAATTGCACTTCCATAGTTGGTGAAGGATGTGATTTCTTCAGTCACATCATCCATAGCACCAACAGTGATGACTTTAGCAGCACTGGCTGGACTGAAGTATCTTGCTGGAAGACCAGAGTTACCAGCAGCAACAACCATCATCATACCAGTGTCATAAGAGGCATCAGCAGCAGCGTTTAAAACACTACTGTAACCAGCACCCAAAGATAAATTAATGATACCGCTAACACCTCTTTCAATTCTGTCTCTGGTTGCATATTGAAGACCAGATAGCACACTTTCTAAAGTACCAGTACCACCTTGATTCATAACTTTGACTTCAACCATTGTGACATTTTTTGCAACACCGAAAGTTTTGGAACCAACAATACCAGCAACATGAGTTCCATGACCATTCAGGTCACCAACATCTTCAGTGCCAATGAAATTTGCTCCTCTAATTGCTCTACCTTCAAAGTCTGGGTTTTCAATTTCAATACCAGTGTCAAGAATATAGGCATAAACACCAGTACCTGTTGAACCATAATTATAATTGAGGGGACCTGGACCTAATTTACCAATAGTGGATAATTTGGCCAAATGTCTTGGAGCATCGATTTGAGTGGATACTTCTTCACCAATACTAGCATAAACAGATAGATTTGGTAAAATCTCCACAACAGTAGAATCATTTTTTAATAAATCAATTAAATCTTCATTTAAATCAGCAACAATAACCTGGAACGCATCACCAATAGAAATTGTGTTTGAAATAGTGAAATTTGGTTCAACTATAGAAGTTTTAAAAGTTCCATCTTGATTTTTACCATCAATTGATAAAGCATCAGGAGTAATTTCTGGAGTTTTCAAATGGATAATACATTCAATTGCTGAGGTAGCAGATGCTAGTAAAGGTAAGTAATAAGTAGGTAATTTCATTGTTGAATAAGGGGAGGGGTTTTACTATTGATGTTTGTGGTATAAAAGAATCAAAACTTGAAAGAACAAAAACAAAGAAAAATCTAATATTAAGCTACAAGATTGTTTAAATAGTGATTATTTTTGCAGTTAATGCACTCACCTTTATTTCACCATATGAGGTAGGTTTTATCAAAGAAGTAACATTATATTATAAATGAGAAGTTAATGACTATTTTGTAAAAAAAAAAAAAACACTTACTACAATAGCGATATTTTTAGAAAAACGATAGTTCATATATATATATTACTCATTATCATCCTAATCATCATAAGGTGTTAACAGCAACGTATTATTGAAAATTGAACTCTTTATTACTACTAATCAATAAATTTCTGTAATTACAAATAGAATTATGGGAAGCATCACTTAGAAGAAAAGTGTACAAATCAGTAACCGGGATATATTTTCTGAAGATTAACTGATGTGCCATCAATGGTGTGAGATACTTGAATCTACCTCAAGAGAAGCTGTTGTACAAAATGTTAAGTTGACTAATTGCAAAATAGAAAACAAGTTCATCATCTTCACTAGTTATAAGAGCTTCCAGAATAGAGAATTTGATATTTGGTTTAGTGTAGTAATTCGATCTGCATATTTGGCCAATCTTGAGGATTAATGCATTAGTTTTTCCCTTCTTTGTTCTGCAACGTAACCAAATTCAGTATATTCACTATTTTCATCAAATCTAACTTTATACAATTAACTTTTTCAAAAGAATAACAAATTCTTCTTTGTATAAAGAATCATGTGCTTGACGAGTGATTTTAACAGAAGTTCTACTACTACTTTAGAGAGCTTGAGTAGCGTGCATGATGAGAGGTGGTGATTGTGTGGATGAGTGAGAACAATTACTGATTCAGGCAACTTTAATGTTGAAAAAAAAGAAGTTGAAGAAAAAAGTTGGAAGGAATTGGGGGCAAGTATTTATAGTTGAGGATTTTGCAAATGGACTTCTCATCTACTGGCAGCAATTTGCTAAGTTCAGCCAGTTGAGAGAGTGCAATACACAATACAAAGCACTCAATGAGTGCATTGATGAAACAAATTTGTAATGAAATAGCTATTTGAGAAAGTTTTCTATATGAGAAATATTTTGTGTCAAAAATTCTCAATTAGTTGCCATTGAAAGTATAATCACCAGCCATCCAGCTGTTCACCATTTGCAAAGAAGCCTCTGGCTGATCATAAGGAACCATGTGTCCAGCATCAAAGACTCTAAGGAAAGTGAAGTTTCCATAACTTTTAACTTCACCAATTTTTGTGATAGTTTCATTGGTACTAGCACCAATAATACTATCTTTATACCAAGGTTTCAAAATCTCATCTTGAAATTGTTTCGTGTAATCCCATTCCAAAGCATTGGTCCAACCAAAATTACCCAACCAGTTACAAATGTAGTCTTTATCACCAGCATAGATTAAAACTGGAATTTTTTTGGATAATAATTCTGAAATGAAATATTGGAATGGTTTAGATTCATCACCAGTAAACGTGAAACTTGTATAAACATCATCGCTACAACCACTAAAAGAATCAACCTCTGCACCCAATGCGTCCTTAACATGTGGTAAATTCATAAATTGATCAATGTAATCCATAGTATTATAACAATTTGAAGATGAAGATTCACATGGACCTCTAATATCATAAACATTTAATCCAGTTTCTAAGAAAGGACCAAGTAGTTTATTATTACAATAAAGAATAGCAGGAACACATGCAAATGCTGATTTAGACCGGTAACAAGCTTTTGTTAAAGAAGCACATTTTGGATAATCTTTTAACATTTGATCACATTGTTCATTTGTCAAAATTTTTTTATAACCACCTAAACCACACCCCATTGGCTGATAATACTTGTTTTGAGTCAATGAGTCTGTAATACCATTACCAATCATCACCGAGGTCAATTCAAAAATTCTATCAGCATGATTAACAATTTCAGAAGCAATTGCAGGGATATAATGGCCAGCATAACTCTCCCCTGCAATATGGAAATCATTTAGTAATAAATGTGAGAATTTCTGATAGAATAATTCCAAGAAAACAAAAACGTCTTTAGCAGCAGCATAACTTGAAGAAACTTTATCATTGCCATATGAATAACCAACACCAACAGGTTGATCAAGAAAAACAATATTAGCATTTGAATTCCATGAATGGTTATTATAGATTGGTTTCATATCATACCCAATTGAGCTTGGTCCTAGTTCAAAAAACAACCCAGTCATTGATGAACAACCAGGACCACCATTTAACCAAAGAATCAAAGGGTCATTTGCAGGATCATTTCTCGATTCAAAATACCAAAAGAACAAATGCTTGTTTGCAAAATCAAAATATCCGGCATGTTGTTTAACAGTGTCAATCCCTAATGAAGATGGTGAACGATTACTGATACGGAGAGTATATTCTTGATGTTTTGGATTTGACACAATTTCATAATCTTTATTGTTGTTTGAGTGCAATTTAATTGACTGGTTTTTGGAGCGAGGGATCTTCATGGCAGAGTTGTAGTTGTTGATGTAATTGAGAAGCACTGTTGAAGAGTATTGATTGAGCAACTCAGACCATGTTGAGATAAGTTCAGAAGACGCTTGTGGGTGTGGCAAATTAGATGAAATGTAGTTGAGCAAGGAGTTTCTGGACGAGAAATCTTCCAGATTGATTAGCGACTCAAACAAATACGCAGTGGAGAGTTGTGAACCAGCACACAAAGCAAACAAAGTGCTGAATTTCATGGTTGCTTTTGTATTATAAGGAGATTGTTAGATAAAGAGATGGGTTAATTCAAATGAAAATTCAATTTTATTTTTAATTTTAATACATACTTCATAAAATCTGGAATTGAAAATGAAGCGGCATTTTACAGGCAGACCAGCGAATTTGACAGACTGCGAAAGCAGTGGGAGCGATAGTGAGGATGAAGAGAGAGCAAGAAGTGAAGGAATCAAGCAAAAAGCAGTCAAATTGGACAGAATAGAGCCAGTTTCAAAGCCAGCTGTAGTAGAAGTCCGGGAGGTGGTAGAGAAAGAAGAGGACAGTAGTGAAGAAGAAAAAGAAGAAGAAGAAGAAAATGAAGAAGAGATTTCCAGTGAGGAAGAAAGTAGTGAAGAGGAACGGACCTTGATCAAGGCAGTGTTTTTAAGCAAGCAGCAAAGAAATAATAAACCACTTCCGGTGAAAAGTTCTCAAGAGGAAGCAGAAGCAAGACGATTGCGTACTTTGAAAACCATTGAATCACATATCCAACAAGATATGAACTTGAGTAAGAGTGAATTGGAAGTGCTGGTTGATGACACTGATGATTTGGATCCAGCAAGAGAGCATGAAGACTGGGAAAAGAGACAGAAACTGCGAGAATTACAAGAACGTAAGAAATTTGAAGAGGAGGAAGAAGAAGTAGATGAAGCAGAAGGACAAGGAGAAAAAGAAAGAGAAAAAGAAGAAAAAAGCAAGCCCAAGAATAAAGGTGTGTTTTATACCAATGATCCAATATTCCAAAGAAATATGGAAGGAGAAATTGAGAAATATGATAAATCGTTACTTCCTCAGAAATTCAGACCAGTTTGATTATAGACAAGAAAAACATAAATTTGGAGAGTATTGTTCTCAAAATTTTTGACGCAATAGAGTGATAATATATATAACTGTGCATTTTTCTTCTACTGTTTTAATTTATTATCATTGATATTGAATAAAATAATAAATAAGATGCCATATAATTACATTCCGTTTCAACAAAATGATCATGAGCTCGACTCACCACGCAAATCACAGAAATTCTTTGATATTCCTTATGAATTGTGTTTAGAAATGAGAAAAAAGAGCTACTTAAAAGAGAGTTTTGTTAAAAAATCCAGTGAGCAGCCAGTAATTTCTGAGAACTCCACTGAAAAGACAGTTACAAAGAAAACAGGAAATGCTGGAAATCAGACAGTTGAGAAACCACAAAATAATAAACTATAATTATATTTATTGTGTAAATCAATACGTATTATGTACATACATACATAGTTACACAGTTACATGTCAAAAAAAAAAAAAAAAGTACATCTTTATTATAATTCAATGAAATGAACAGATGAACGAACCCAAAATGTCTGTTGCTGAATCATTGAACCAATTTCTAAAACCATTTTTACCACCACAAGACAAAGAAACAAACAAACCATTCATAACATTAACTTATGCTCAATCATTAGATGCTAAAATCTCTCAATTTCCAAATACTCAAACCAAGATCTCACATTCAGAAACCAAATTGATGACACAGATACTGAGATCAAAGCATGATGCGATATTGATTGGTAGTGGTACTGCAATCCATGATGATCCTGGTTTGAACTGTAAAATAGGTGATAGTCCAATTCCAATCATTGTTGATATGCAAAAAAAATGGTCATTTGACGGTTCTAAAATTGAAGAGTTGGTTGAGCTTGGGAATGGGAAGGCACCGATTGTTGTTGTATTTGATGATTTAGAGGGAGGAGGAGATAAGTATGATTTAATGAAGAGTAAAGGTGGGAAACTTGTTGAACTGAAAAAGTTTAGTTGGCGTGTATTATTTACGAAATTATCAAAGTTAGGTATTTCCAGTGTTATGATAGAAGGAGGTGGACAAATAATCAAATCTATTTTGAAAGAGCGTGATTTGATTGATAGTGTGATTATCACTATTGCTCCAATCTTTTTGAATGATAAAGGAGTGGCAATAGTTAGTGAAAACGATGAGAAATTGGAGTTAAAAGATGTTAGTTGGTGGACTGGTGAAAGAGATAGTGTTGTATGTGGGAGGTTTTAATTGTAGTTAGACTATATACTCTTACAAATAATTAAAACACAATATATCGAAAAATATATTCAAACAATACTATACTCTCGTTTCCACGAATGGTTTGTGACATTGAGAACACAAAGATAGTTAAATCATTATTGAAGGTAGTGAAATTGGACAGTAATTTATAAACAGATTCTATAACTTGCATATCTTCCACTAGTCTCACTTCTTCTAATAATTTTAACAACTTGACCTCTTTTCAAACCCAAATATTTAGCAACAGGGTCTTCTTTTTGAATTCTTGGTAATTGGGATTCTTTCAATCTATAACGTTCCAATAATTCATTTTTCTCTAAATTAGATAACAAGATATGTTTTGGGACCAATTCATGGTGAGTAATATTAACCACCAAGTCAGTTTCTTGAAAAGTTTCAATGGATGCAGGTGCAACTGATGGGATTAATTTGTTTGCAGATGAGGTGATACCATTTTGATAGATAAAGATACCAACACTGAAGTTCTTTTCACTAATATGAATAATAAAATTTTTCATTGTTTTGATACCAACAGAAGGTTCATCACAAAACTCTACCCAAAGAGAACCCATGTTTGGGAATTTCTCTAGAGCTTCAGGGGTGGGATTTGCTTGAAAACACATCAATTTTCTTTGAGGTCTGCCCATGGAATCACAATTTTTGGATCTGAATTCATCTAGGGACATTTCGATTTCGTCCTGGGTGATGAAGTAGCCACGGTCACGTACCATCTCTTTGACAGTACGGAAAGTACGCCATAGTCTGGAGACTTGTCTGTCTGTGTCTTCCATGCTGCCAGGTTTTGTGTTGTGGAAAGAGTTGTTCAGAACTTCAGCAGGTTTCTAAAGGCTGAAAATTTTCATATGTATTAATTTTTTTTTTCATTGTTTAAAATTTGTAATACAGAAAGTAAACACCTACATAAATATATAAAATAGAGTGATGCGTTGATGAGTAGAGAAAGGATATCACAGAGCATCATATAGTACCACAGGAGAGAAAAGAGGCTGTAATAAAGTAAAAGAACAGCACAGAAGGTTCAAAATAAAAAGAGTACATAAGAAAGAAAGAGATTCAGAAGAAAGAAGAACAAGAAGAAGAACAAGAAGATGAAGGAACTCACAACACAGCAGAAACAGACAGCCAGTCATTTGAAAGCGAAGCTGTGGTTGGTAGTGGGCCAGATGGTGGATCAAGAATGCCAACAGCTGGGAGTCACGGCGAGTGAGCAGTTTGTCAGTGGCCTCGTGGAGTTGGTGTATGGGCAAGCAGTGGTGCTGGGAGAGGATCTGGAACTGTTTGCACAGCACGCTGGTCGTGCAAATGCCACGGTGGAGGACCTGTTGATGGTTGTGCGAAGAAACCCAGAGCTGCGGGAGATGTTGAAGAAGATGTCTTGATAATTTGCCTATTTGTTTAGTTATTTAGCGAAATCATACTTCAATATTCTGACCATTTGATGATACACTCTGGTTCTATACGAGTCTACCACTGCTCTAGTGCTATAGTTACTAGTCTGTATAGCTCATCTTGTTGTTGTAAATTGTAGCTGAAGACCGGGCAACAGCCAAATTTTTCTTTGCAAAAACATCAAATTTCAACATCTTGAAATTATCAAAGACCAGAACAACAGAAGACCAGAAGAATGTTTAGACGTTTCAAAGCCGCAGACGTGCTGCGCCCAGCAACAAGAATCGTCCCTGCAAATGCTACTTATTTTTTAAGAAACCCAGAGCACGAGGCCACCATGCTCAAGCTCAAAGACGCTTTGAACGCCTACACCAATGTTCCAAGAGTGAAGAGAACTCAACCATTCAGACCAATCTCTTTCGATGAATACGCCAAAAACGGAGGTGGTCCAAAACTAAGACCTTCTGAGTACCGTGAGTTTGTAGCCACAATGAACAAAGCTTATTCTATCGACCCACAATTAGTCTCCATAGACTTTTACAATTTATTACAATCTTTTAGAAAAAAAACTACAATCACTGGTGAAATCTCTTTGGAATCAACAATGCCGACTTTAGACGCTCAAGGCTTTGCCAACACAAGAGGTATAAGAAAATCTTGTGAATGTGAACTAAAAATGGCTAAAGGTGAAGGCAAAATCATCATTAATGGGAAATCTTTTATTGAGTTCTTCCCTAACCTAAGAGACCGTAAAGACGTCATTTATCCATTAACGGTGACAGAAAGTGAAGCAAAATATAATATCTGGGTTGTATTGAAAGGTGGTGGTCCAACCGGCCACAAAGGTGCTATTGCAAGTGCCATCACAAAAGCCTTGATTATTCATAACCCTTTATTAAAACCAAGATTGAAGAAAGCTGGGTTAACCACCGTGGATAATAGAAAAGTTGAAAGAAAGAAACCTGGTAAACTTAAAGCCAGAAAAAGTCCTACTTGGGTCAAACGTTGATTTTTCCTCTTCTATTTCCTATGCTGGTTGTTGTTAGAGTAAATGTATATATATATCTATAAAGTTGTTATTATTGAAACGTAGATCTATCAACAGCATCTAGTATACGAATAATTCATTCTTTTCCCCTTTCATCAATGTACATTCATGGTTTTTTTTTATACAGTAAAATAAATTGTTGAAAATTTGGAAACAAAAATTGCAAATCAAAACATTTCAACAACAGAGGGCAAAAAAAAAAAAGCCTACTTGATATTATGAGCTACGACCACAATTTAGAGATTCAACTAGCATCCCAACAGAAGAAATCTTCCGTGTTTAGAAGAACTTTAGATCACGGATCTTCAATGGGAAGATATTTCCAATTACAAAAATTAGGTTATAAACAACAAAAACTAGGTGCAATTCGTCCAGAAGCTTCATACACAATCGATTTGTTACCTTCATTAGCTTATAGAAACTCTAGAAATGAAATCATTGATACCCCTTCAAAATTCGTCCATTTAAGTTCAAATAAAGCTAAACACGCAATTCATTGTATAAAATGGACTCCAGAAGGTAGAAGGTTATTAGTGGCAAGTCATAGTGGTGAATTCACTTTATGGAATGGAATGACTTTCAATTTTGAGACTATTATGCAAGCTCATGATAATGCTGTCCTTTGTTTGAATTATAGTCATAATGATGATTGGTTATTAAGTGGTGATCAAGATGGTGTCCTAAAATTTTGGCAACCAAATTTTAATAATGTTAATATTATTAGAGCTCATGAAGATGGAATAAGGGATGTTTCTTTTAGTCCCAATGACTCAAAATTTGTTACTGCAAGTGATGATTCAAGTTTAAAAATTTTTAATTTCAGTAATTCGAAAGAAGAGAAAACTTTAAAAGGTCATAATTGGGACGTTAAATGTTGCGATTGGCATAGTAATAAAGGTTTAATTGTTAGTGGCTCTAAAGATAATTTAATCAAATTATGGGACCCAAGATCTGGGAATGCAATAACAACTTTACATGGTTTTAAACATACTATAACAAAAACTAAATTTCAACCAAATGGCGGGAATTTATTGGCTTCTGTATCAAGAGATAAATCTCTAAGAATATTTGATCTAAGAACAATGAAAGATTTATTCATTTATAGATCGGAATTTGATTTATCAAGTTTAGCTTGGAATCCAATTCATAAAAACTTAATAAGTGTTGGTTGTTATGATGGTTCAATGAATCATTTTATGTTAAATGAACAAATTCCGGAAACTTTAGAAACTATTAAGCCTTATCATAATATTCCATATGCCCATGAAAAGGCTATAAATTCATTGGAATATCACCCAATGGGTCATTTATTAGCATCTGCTGGTGCTGATAGATCTGCTAGATTTTGGTGTAGATCAAGACCAAACGATCCAAACTCTTTTAAAGATCCGCCTTATACTAATGAAAAAGAAGGTGCTTGGTATTTTGCCATTAATAATTCAATCAATGCTGTTGTACCTGCAAATGAAAATATTGGTCATGGTCAAAAGAAATCTACAAATAATTTACCTGGATTTGAATTACCTGGGTTAAGTTATTAGGAAATTTCTATTATATATACATACACAATCCTATTCTTCTTTTGACTTTTCTTTAGTCTCTTTAGTTTTATCAAAAAAATCATCTTCTTTAATTTCCAAAACTCTTTGTTGTTGTAATTCAGGTGTGTTTCTTTCTTCTAATAATTTTCTTTGAGGTAAAACCGATCCAAAAGTTTTCTTCCAATCTTTTGTATCCCACCATTTAACTAATAATTCAACAACATGGGTAGTGGTTAAAACTTTTCTACCATCCAATCTAATATGTTCTTGAATTGGTAGTCTTGCTGTTTTAATACCCAGTTTTGCTGCTTTATCATTACATAAATTTTTATAACGTCCTTTATCAACTATTCCTCCAATAATATAAGTAAAACCTTCTTCTAATTCATTCAAAACATTTTTAGAATCTGCACTTAAATAAATACATTTTGATAAATCATCAATTTTAAATGCTTCTTCATTGAATACAATTCCTTTCCAATTTTCTGGATTATTATCTTTTAAACCTTCTTCAAATCTTTTTTTCAGACGTCCTTCATATGAAGAGATCTCTAAATTAGAAGTCCTCTGTGTTTTCCTATTAATAGAATAAGCTCTAGTTATCTGTGCACTTAATGAAACGACTTCTTTATCATTCATCAGTTCATCAAATGCACAATCAATAATAATTTTGGTCCCATTTGAAACCTGATCAGTTGGAGGATTTCTTTGTTTTTTCAAATATTCAGGAATGGGTTCACCACGATCAACAAATTCCTGAATTTTAGAACGACGATTCAACTTGGATTGTTGTTTCTTTTGTTTACGAATCAATGCATATTCAGCTTTTTGTTCTTTAAAACGTTGTTGTTTTTGAAGTTTTTTCCATGCAGACTTCGACATTCCTTCTGGAATTGCTGGTTTTGGTGCCACTGGTGGAATTGTCGAAACTTCTTCCACTGAATCTGGCGAATTTTCAGAAGACATTCTGGTGAATTTTGTTCGCTTTTATTGCAATAAAAAAAAAAAAAAAACAACAACAGAAACATATGTATAATATCGATTTTCTTCAATATAGCATTATATAAGCAGACATTTTGGCGTCTTAATTATAATTATTAATATTTAGAAGAATGTTTCCAATAATTCTTTTGATTGATAAATATTTGGGAGAAAAAACTGTCAGAATGAAAGATTGCGTTGCTGTTCATGAGCACATATATGATATAAATGATGATACTGCGGAAGAAAGCGATTCAAACGGGTCTGAAAGACCTAAATTAGACAAATCAAGTGAGAAACAAAAGAATTTAAATACATTACGTGAGGCGTGCAGTGTCTTAAGAGAGATCAGTGGAATAGGAGAATATTATAGTGTAAGCGACGACAACAGCATGAGTAAATTGAGCGTAAAAGCTTTGGAATTGAGCAAGAATTGCAAACTCAAGTTGCTGTTCTATGAAAACAACCATAAGCTTCTTGAAAGCTTTATTGACAACTTGCAAGGTAAGTACCATGCTAGCTGTGCAGTTGTCAAGCAGCAACAGCTCACATTGGACTCATTGGAAGACGAATTAAGCAAGTTGAAGTTGCAAGTTGGGCAGGAATCTCAACAGATGAAGAAAGACCAGCAGCAGCATCAAGAGAACAGTGTGCTGCCTTCAGAGGTGCACTCATCAACCATGGTGGACGAGCGAGACGAGCTTATTGCCCGTCAACAGCGTGAGATTTCAGAGTATCGTCTGTTTATCCGCAAAATGATGGCTTTATAAATTATAACCAATGATTCAAAGTCTGGAGTCTGGAGTCTGGAGTGACGAGTCTGGACTAAAGTTTAAGATCCAACGGTCTCAAGTTTTAACCGAAATTACACTGGTTACTATACAGTGTACACCGCTGTAGTGCGCAGCGTGAACTGTCACGGTCCACAGACCACCACTCAAAGAATGAAATTCGATGAGCACCACATGACACATTTTAAAAAATTTCCGGTTTTTTCACTCTTTGTTACAACTTGCAGTACTTAGTACTTAGTGTGATGAGCACTGAGCACTCATTCTGGAGTCCTGGACCAAAAAAAAAGATCTCAAATCCATCTCTCCTCCTTTGACACATCCTCTGAAACTCTCTCAAGTTCCAAATTACTTAAATAATATAAATCATCCAGTGTTCTTTCAACTTATTTCTCAACTTGAAAAAGATGAGGACTTATTATAAAGACGGTGATTCAGAAATCTCAAAACAAAACACTCCCAACTTTTACAACAGTTATCATTCACCACCACTTTTGTCAATATCATCACCCACAATAACTTTTGCAATGATAATCCCAAACAACTCTAATTTCAACACAGACCTGTTTTCAAATTATGGTATTCATACCCAAGTTATTGACACCAAAACTACTATCAATTCAAACAACGGAATTCAAAACATAACTCCTGCTGAAGAAATCGAACAATTTGCAAATGAAATTAGAGCCAATAGAGCCGAAACTGCTAAATTCCACCAACGTCATAATTCCAAATGGTGTATTATTTTGATCGGTTTACCTGCAACAGGTAAATCCACAATTTGTTTAAACTTATTGAAAGAATTCAAAAAGCAAAACATTTATAACATTGATCTTTTCAACGCTGGTAATGTTAGACGTAAAATGAGCTCAAATTCAAATCAAATCCAAGATTGTAATTTTTTCGATAATGATGATATTAAATGTAAATCACAAAGAGAAAAATATGCTCATGTCGCATTGGATCATTTATTGAACTCGTTGGTTGGTAACACTATTGATATCGGTATATTTGATGCAACCAATTCTACAAAAGAAAGAAGATTATATATTTTCAAAGAAGTTCGTCAAAAGGAAATCAGATTCAATATGAAAATTAATACTCTAGTATTGGAAATTCAATGTACAGATGAAAATTTTTACAAGTTCAATGTTGAAGGCAAAACATCAAGTCCCGATTATATCAATTTAGATCATGATTTAGCAAGAACTGATTTCTTGAAAAGATGTGAATGTTATAAACAAAGTTTCCAAAATGTTACCACTGATGAATTACTAAATAATTCTGTTTATATGACTGTTGATAATTTTGGTAGAGAGTTTCAAATGAGGGATAACCATGAGCTAGAAACTGATGGGGTGTATCAACAATTGAGGTTTTTTTTTCAAAAATATTTTGAAACTTTTGGTGAAGAATATCAAGCTAAAGTGCAACAGTTTCTGAAGAAAAACGAGATGAAGATTTTATTTGAATGATTTGGATGTGTTTTCTAGCTCTAAAGATGAAGATGATGTCTAGAATAAAAATAATATTGATAATGATAATGATAATAATGATAATGATAATAATGATAATGATAATAATGATAATGAAAAAAAAATAGTGGAAAGATAGAGGAAAAGTATCTAAAAAGTTGAGTTTTCTTTTAATTTTGGTTTTGGAGCCAGCTCATTGACCAGCTGGATGTGTATTTAATCTATTTTTTTGTATTTAACATCGTAGTTCGTTTGATCTTTTCGATCTTCAAATTTATACGGAGTGGAACCTCCATGGAAAATCAACAAAAAGAAGAAAAAAAATACTCCAATAAATTTTAATATCAAAAGCACCAAAGATGTTCAAATCAGTCTGTGAGTGACAGTTGAGAGTCTTTTAGTGTACTAGACACAGCTAATTAACAGATGATTAGTCAAAACAGGGATCCAGGCGAATTATTCGCTCAGTGCAAACCCATCTTTTGTTTCGGACCTTTGGGAAATTTATCCTGCAAAACACAGGTCTACTGAAAGACAAGTGTCCGTGTTCATCTTCGACAAGAAGAAGTTCGAGTCTATGCTTTTGAAAAACAACATCATCAAGAAACACGACAAACAAGTTATTCAAGATGCTTATACCGTGCTCAAAAATCAAGTCCATAACTTGACGAAGTTTAAACATCCTAATGTACTCACCATATTGGAGCCTTTGGAAGACCATAAGGCTAATTTCATTTTTGTCACTGAATACTTGAATTCTTGTTTATCCACTATCAACACTGAGCTTGATGATATAACTATCCAAAAAGGGTTATTACAAATTTTGAAAGCTTTAGAATTTGTTCATAATAACGCTCATTCTATTCATTTATCTATTCAACCATCTGCAATTTTCATAAATGAAAATTCCGATTGGAAACTAGGAGGGTTTGGCCACATTCAATCTATTGATACACAAGAATTTTTTATTCCTCAGTATGACCCAAGAATTCCAAGTTTTATAAACATAATGTTGAATTATACAGCTCCTGAAGTTGTATTTGAAAATCATATTGAACCCGCATCCGATATGTTTTCTATCGGTACGCTAATTTACTATTTATATGAGTCCAAACCAATATTATCTTGTAATAACTCAGTCAATTATTATAAAGATGAATTCAATAAATTTGAAAGGAATTTAAAAAATCATGACTTGAAAACAATTTTCAGGAAGATTCCACAAGAATTACTTGATATCATTTTATCATTATTATCACGTTATCCAAATCAAAGATTATCAATAGAGGATTTTTTAAATAGTTCATATTTCAATAATCCATTGATTAAAACAATGGTTTTCTTAGATGAATTTCCAACAAAATCAGACGAAGAGAAATTAATTTTTTTGAAAACTTTACCTCAATTATTACCTTCATTCCCAAATTCAATTTTGCAGAAAAAATTTTTACCAATTTTAATTGATTTATTGAATAAAAAAATTGAATCTTTAGTTCAAATAACTTTAACAATAATTTTAACGATTGCATCAACATTATCAAATTTATCATTTCAAGATAAAATTACTCCAATCACATCCAATAAACACTTTTTGGAGTTGCAGGAATCCCAAATTGTTTTCCAAGAAAATTTGCAAATATTATCAACGAAATTAACCAAAGATGATTTCAAGAAACTTTTATTGAAATTAACATCGAATTGTTTATCAATCACATCACCATCAAAGATTCAAATCAAATCATTACAGAACACTTCGATAATTGTTTCGTCAATTGATTTCCCAACAATCAAAAATGTCATATTCCCACAAATTTGTCAAATTTTCTCTCAAACAAATTCATTAAATGTTAAATTAGCAACGACTGAATCTTTCAATCAATTGATTACTTTGAAAGGTATTGATAAATTCACTATTGTTGAATCATTATTACCTTTATTAAAATCAATGAAAACAAGAGAATCAAAAATCTTAGTTTCAATATTATCAATTTTTCAGAACTGTGTTGATTTGGAAGTATTAGATCATGAGCAACTAGTTACAGAGGTTCTACCACAACTATGGATATACTCAATGGCAGACTCTTTAAATCTAAAAGAGTATCAATCATTTGTCAATTTAATCAATGAAATTGGTAATAAAGTTCAAAGAAATAGAATTAGTGATTTGCAAAATAGAAAAGTTGAAGAAACTGATGAAAATGAAAAATTTAAGAATTTGATCTATGGTCAAGACGGTAATACTATTAGTAATAATAAGACTGTAACAACTCCTTCACTATCAACAATGATCCCAATTCAACCAAAGGCAATCAATGAAAGTTCTAAGTTAACACCAATGGGGTTAAAACCCCAACAGAGACTAAAACCTATCCAACGGTCTAATAATACATTTGATAATGTTAATAATAATAATAATAATAGCAATAATGGACTACTGTTTGGAAATGTAGGTCAACCAAAGGTGAAAAAATTAGATTTTGAAACTACAGAAGATGATGAAGATGAATTTGATGATTTTGTCAGTTCAAGTTCAAATTCAAATTCTAAAAATTATACACCAATTAATAACAAAGTTGGTATGAATACATCGGGTGGAATTGATTGGTCAAGTGAAAAACAAAAAACTTTTAACCAACCACCAGTATTGGTACCAAGTAGACCAACTGGACAATTTAATGGAGTGCTGCAACCAAAGAGAAAAGCTACACCGCCACCACAAACCCATGAATTTTATCAACAACAGCAACCACAAAATCAGAACTATGATAATTTTTCATTGATCTGAAATTCTGAATATGGATTAAAACAATAATACAAGTTAGAACTCAGGCGATGAATGTAGTGCAAAAAATTTCACCTAGTTGAAATCTTTGAGCTTTTTTGAGCTTTATTAAGTCTGTTATAGTACACTCGTTGGATTTCTCTCTGTTTGCTCTTTTAATTATAGTCTTGTACTAAGCTTCGTTGATGTATAAATGTATTGTAATATATCAAATCATTTGATTCTTTCTCCACTAAAAAGAACGTTAGAATAGGTAAAGATCACCACATAATATATATATATTTTTATATATTGATTATATTTTTGATATAGCTCAAAGAGCATATAATACCATAACTATCATCTCAGAGTAACTACAGATTCCAGAAGTCTATTAGTTCAAAGATCTTTGTGTTAAATATGAACAAAATTTATAACCAGCAGTCCAATATTAAAAGCACCATTTACCAAATAATTTATAAATCTCAACTTCTTTACAA